>OOFB01008533.1:0-11934 GCA_900323305.1 Trachyrincus murrayi | reverse complement strand
CCAAAGTATGTGTGTATGTATGTATGTGTGTGTGTGTGTGTGTGTGTGTGTGTGTGTGTGTGTGTGTGTGTGTGTGTGTGCGTGTGTGTGTGTGCGTGAGTGCGTGCGTGTGCGTGTGTGTGTGTGTGTGTGTGTGTGTGTGTGTGTGTGTGTGTGTGTGTGTGTGTGTGTGTGAGTGTGTGTGTGTGTGTGCGTGTGTGTGTGTGTGCATGAGTGCGTGCATGAGTGCGTGCGTGTGCGTGTGTGCGTGTGTGTAGCCTTCATATATCGACGTTTTTAAATGTTTTTACTCCAAAGAGGGAACCCCTCAAAATGGCCAAATGAGAAATGGGTCCAAAACAACAATTGATGAACATGGCTACTACATACCCGAATTAGTTACGCTACTAAGGTGAACATGTTTTATTCATGTAGTTTACTCGCAATGATATAGAAATGTGTAAATGTTGCTTACCATATACCATATTCCCAAAATAATAGTGCCCGTCCGTACATGGCAGCAAAGGCAGCAGCTGGTCGAGTACCACCGGTCCCACGGGGAAATCATGATTTATTAATTGTAGATTTCTATTTAAACGTGCGGCTATATCATGAATGTTACACTTGACAGCCACGTCAAGGCTAATATCGCTTAAAAATAATAATAATATTCGGCGCAGGAGGCTTCGTTGTTGTGGTCACGACCGCCACATTCGCTGTGTGTGCTGGATTCTGCTGCTGCTGGTTTCTGATCACTACTCTCCATCTGGTCCCGGAGACACGTGACCCTGGGAGGCTCTGGCAGAAACTGGGTGAGAAAAAAAAATCTGCAGGTTTTTATTTTTTCATGAGCCATATTTAGATATATTTGAATTTTAGATCAATTTATGTATTTATACCTATCTATCAAATATATATATATATATATATTTTATTATTATTATTTTTAAATCTCACCCTATTGATCTTCGGAGCAGGTTCTTTCACGTACATTTTGCTTCTGCCTACATCCTATGGAACTCACATTTAAACCTGGCCAGACATTACATGGCTTATGGAAGTTGATTTTTTTTATTTTTTATTATCTGCATTATCTTTTTATTCAAATAAACTGTTAAAAACATCTAGGCTACTTCTTCACATTTAAACCTAATGTCTGGCATGATTTATTATGGTTGGTGCCATACAAAATATGATTTGTCTTAGCCGAGTAGTATTATAATTATCTTATCCTAAAAGCGTCAAGTAGGGATGAATCCATTTCACCAAGAAATTAAATCAACTTCATATTTCAAGCCTGCGTGAAAACAAGTGTAACAGATGGACCCGCGGCGCGAGCGGTTCTATAAGCCCTGGTGGGAGGACAGCATCATCATCCTCATCCTCTTTAGTCACATGGGGGGATTTTCCACTGCTGTGAAGACTTAACGCTGACCAGGGAACAGACCGCCACCTCTCAGTGGTCTAGTATGGCAACTGCAAGGGAAATACTAAGCACAGATCTAACGTCCGTTTGGAGGCCCTGCTGTTTGTGTCCTAATGTGGATCTCCGTTGATGTAACTAATGCCTTTTGTCTAAAAAGGAAAAAAGTCAGGACAGCCGTTTGTGTGAGAAGGGGAAAAAACACGAATGCATTTAAATCCATTATCCTCTGCCACCACCAATAAAGAACATTGCTTAATATGACAGAAATGTAGCCTTCCTTATTTCCCAAAGCAGGGCGAAACTGGTAGGAGAGCACTGTATGCTGAAGACTGTTGGAAAGACAAAAAACATCCAATTTTTTGAATTAAAAAAAGTAACACTGCATTTCAAAATCTGCAGTTCTCTGAAAGACAATGATGTGATGTGTAAATAATGCTCAGAATCTTTTTTGTTTTATATTTCCAGTGTTGCCATACTATAATTCAACCAGAAGTGAAAATGAATGAAGATGATTAAATGTTCCAAGATGATTAAATGTGAATTGGGAGTTAGAGGGGTGGTGGTGGAGTTAATGGTAGTGGGGGGTGAGGGGAGGGAGGCTAAAGTGGAGATGAAGGCAAAAGAGTACACATTATGACAGAGGGAGGGCAGGGTTGTGTGTGTGTGTGCTGCCAAATTGTCCAGTTGACCGCAGCCTGGTATGGCAGCCTGGGTCTCTAGGAGATGTTTCAGCATAGAAACAGACTAACAGATCTCAGCCAGTCTAGAGACTCTAGGTCTTGGACATTATAGTGCCATACCTCTTACTGATCGATCATAGGGTATAATGTGGTTGTAGCAGTTGACCCTGCTACATGCCACTACAGTGGCTGTTCTGGGCTCCTCCAACATCAGGACACAGGCAGATGATGGTTAAACCAGTTTATTGTAGCGATAGTTTGAACAAGCACTGCAGGTGGTACATGCTGACATAATAGCGCTCCTGAGTCTGTGTGCTGGTGTGCTGTGGGCCTTGATTGGCCAATGCCCCACAGGTGTGCAGCCTCACCCAGCCCCAGAGTCTGATCAGCCTGACTCGGGCCAGGTGAGGCTGCTTAAACCAGCCACCAACAACACACTCCACAGTGGTATTAGGAGTTACTTTGTTTCAACAGAGAATGAAGACATGGGAATTTGACAAAATAAAGGTTTATTTATTTGTATTAAGTGCTGCATAGTTGTTCTGGGTATAAGAAAAAATGTAAGTGTGTATTTTAGTTTTCTTTTTTACATACATAATTTCAATAACACAGCACTCCAGATCTTTTGGAATAGAGCTGCATTAGTCTTTAAAAAAATGAAGAATATTTAATATAGGTCTTAGGGCTACTCAATATAATGAAAATCAAAACCTATTTTGAGGCACAAACATTTCCAGAACATTTGAAACATGACACATTTTGCACAACATTAATTTAGAATTTGTTTAATTTATTTTCTAAATTGACCAAACAGACATTTCACTTATATTTCTCCAATAGACAAAATTATTCTCAAAATGATAAAAAGACAATTATATAAATATACTCATTAAATAATTAACTTAATCACAATAGCAAAAACAAAACAGGGCTTCTTCGATTCCATACCCGTCTCCTTGACAACTTTACAGAAACCAACGGATCAACGTACTGTACCACTACTAGCCAATCAACAGCTTGAAGCAATACAACTCTTTGAATACTACAAACCGTTTAATTAATGTAGAATTACCCGCTAATCACATTGAATTAACATACACGTTATCAAAGACACACTGAGATTCATCTGACGTGTTTAAAAGTCACCGACTGAAGAAAAAGGTCAGCGCCCATACTATACGACTACAGGTTAAGGCCATAGAAATACATTTCTCTGTATATATAAACGGTTAAAAAACAATGGTGTTGAGGATATAAAGCTGCCCCATACGCAGCCTCTGCCTGCCTTTCCTACTTATATATATTTATATATTCACGCAAAATATCCCTTCTCTACCTCATAAGAAAGTTCCATGTGTTTTCCACAGATTGAGGACAACAACTTAAAAGTCAGAAATTACAAGGTATCATATTCAACAAGACAATCTCTGAAAAAATACAAACCACAAAGAAAAACCCCACCTCAGAAGAGACTTTTGCACAGTGCAATTACAAGAGGATTAGAAAAAGCCCTTAAAATATGGCAAGGCATTTTCGAGCACAGAGACCGGAAGAAACAAGTATTATTCAGCCCATGAATGTAAATAGTCTGATACGTATCATAGAGTGCAATACGAGTTAGATATCCAACCTTGGTCAGAAAGCCTACCCATCGCACTACCTCATATTGGTGTTCTTTAGTTCCAACAACTAACACCGAGAAACAGCGCCTCCCAGTGGTGGAAATTAATATAAAGCCAGTAGAGGTTAACAAATGGCATTGTATAAATCCTGGAGCTGTTTATCCAAGGTCAGCCTTGGACGGAAATACAAATATACCATATCAATGTGAAAAGTGCAACATCACAAGCTTTCCCTCCCTTTACATTTCTGTAATCACGTGTGTACATAAAGACACAAAAAGACATAAAAACAACATAGGTATGAATGCACTAATGTGTACTTCCACTGCATGTCCCCCTGTCTCAAGATACACTATGAAGTACGGTACAGAGCAACCCAGGTCAGATTCATATCCATGGGAACTGTTTGATTAAAAAAAACTAACAAAAGTGCAATTAATGCGTGTCTGAGTGGGAAGAAAGACCTGCGCCAGGTAGTCGTCACATTAAATGCACTAATCAAGCAAGTGCATTAATGTTGTTGACCTGTGGTTTCAGTTTGTGTTTCTTTTCAAACACGTTTCTTCTGGGCTGGCTTTAGAGGCTCTGTCCTCTGCTCGGACTTCTCTGAAAATAAATAAATAAATCACAACGTCCAAGTGACCAGGGATTCATAGGAATACATGTATTCGATATGATAATATATTAGAAAGGAGATGATACATGTAGAGAAATGTGATACATTTGAAATGTGAAGCCATTCTAAAGCTTGTCTCGCATGAAAAATATTCTGTTCAGTTCAGTTCCAATGTTAAAGCAGAAAAATAATCCTAACTTTTAAGTAGCTAATCTAAAAGTAAATAAAAAGAGCACAAATCAAGAATCACCCAGCTTTCGTTATCACTGTATTATATAACGAATACATTCTTTTTTAACTGTCCATTTTCCCTTTTCTGTCGTGGTTGTATCTTAAAATGGTATCTTTAGCTCAGTGTAATGCATTACAAAAACAATATCTATACATTTATTGTAGAGACTGGGTAGATGTGACCGGAGTTTTGAACTTACTCTCAGAGTCGGCCGTTTAACAGATTGCTTGTTGGTAGTACCAGCTGGGGCCTCTTGAGCTTTGGGCATCATACTGCCAACCTTAATCAAAACAAAATCACACAAACAAACCATAAACACTATTATTTTGTTAACATATACAAAAATGTTACAGTAACATATGACTTCATATACTTGTTCTTCAACCCAGGGCCACTCTGTTTGACTTCGAAGAGCAAGCTCTTACCTGAGCCGTGGTAGTTGCATCTTCATCCACATTTTTATTCTTTTTCTTCTTCCTCTTTGATTTGGTTCCACCTACAGAATCCTCAGCCATCTTTTCACCGTCCGACACCTGAGTTACAACAATTATTTAAAAACACAAATGTGAATAAGATCGGTGTAGGTTAGTTCTTGAAGCATTGCTACAACATGGTCCTAAAGAAGCGGCTTCGCTAGTGATCTACTATCGGTCTCCATTGTCCAGAGCATTCTTTTGACCAAACGTTTTAGTGTATACCCAGCGAATGAATAATATATCAGAGAATATGCATATATAGGGTCAAAAATGTACACCTGCCACCAGCCAATAGATTTCACCAATCAGAAAAAAATTCAGGGTTACATATTACAACAATTGTTTGGCTGGTAGATGTTTCCATTCTGGCGGGTAAAAGAAAAAATTTATTTTGGACCCTCATACTTCATTCACATTTGTAAATATGACTCCATGATTCTCTGTATATTAAACACATCAGAACACATTAGCTCGCATCTGCGTTTTTTCAAAGTAAAACTAAATCTCTGTCTAACCTTGTGTGGCCCCGGCTGCTCTTTGGGTGAGAGGCCCCTGGCCACTACCAGAGTGGAGGGCCCTTCATAGTGGCCCCAGTGTTCCAGCGGTAAGCTCCAGTCGGAGCCTGCATCGCCTGCCATCGCTCCGTCTGGGGGAACGCACCGAAACATTAATCATTATTTGACCAATCATGTCGACCGAAGTGTCCTTCTTAATACAGTGATTCTAAAATGTATAACTTGTACTCTTTTTTCATATTAATGAATGGATAGAATAGGAAACGCAAAGGAAAGTAAACAAAAACAAATATTATTTCCTATCCCCCAAATCCACAAATTCCTGCTTTATTTAATTTAATTTAATGCATTGTTTATTATTTTATTTATATTCAACCTAAGGGTGCTGATGATGCTTAAGGACTAGAGTGTGTCAGTTATGTTTGAAATGCTTACTCAATCCAGACCATTCATCATCAGGAAGGATGTCCCACTGGAGGGCAACAGGAAGTGATGCGTGCTCTGACAGAGAGAGAGACGAGAGAAAGAGACAATAAATACAGTTAACCAACCACCTGGAAGAAACGCTGAATTACCACTTGGTTTTCTCTGTTATGCAAATCTGCCTGGACGGCAGTTGTGATAGCTTGAGAGTAATACTAAATATTATTTTTAAATCAAGATGGGCTATGAACCCGTTTCCGTATATTTGATGCAAGTAGCTTTGAGTCTCCGAAGCGTAATAGAAAGCGACTACATCATATTAACAACAGGTGAGAACCAACCTGCAGGCTTTAGTCCCTGTGAGGTTGTGGGTTTAACGTCAGTATTTGTTCTGCCTTCCACACCGCTCCGTGTCACTGGTAAAGATCAGAACTAAAATGATTACGTCAGACAGAACTGTAACTGTGACAAAAACCATCGCCTGAGTGTACATTTGTTAAAAGCTATTGATAGTTGCGGTAAGAGTATAGCACGTTATGTATTAACGTATGTGTAATATTCTCTTGTTACAATCAGCACATAACCAGATATAAACATTTGTTCGGAGAAAATAATGACCTGTATACCAGTTGTTATGATATACTGCTAAAGCAAGTCGTATAGCTTTCACATCAAAAGGTCAACACATTCAGTGGAAGTTATGAGAGAGCAGATCAACCTCTCAGGTGGTTCCAGGCCAGTACCTTGCTTGTCCTGACCCCAGAGCTTCGCCTCAGGCTGGGATCTGTGGCACGACACCGCAGAACTCCACTTCTCCCTCTCCACCACGCTGGCCAACTGACCCGGCGGCTTCGAACATACGTCCACCCGTCCCGCTACTCCACCTCCTCCGTTGGTGGAGGGATCACCCTTCCTCCTTGAGGGCCCTGAGGAGGAAAGAGGAAAAGAGAATTTAACTTTTAACTTGGGCGTTGATCTGTGGGAGATGTTAGGTCAATAGGCCAAAGTGGCCCAGTGATCTAATACAAAAATAGATTATTTCAATAGTTTTGAGGCATTTTTATTGTTAAAAAGAAATCTACCCGCTTCCACGTCTCTATAGACAGGTTTCTGGGCAACGTCACAGCAGATATGAATAAATTATTAGTCTTCGAGTTAGTGATGTTAGGATGACACTAGCAAACAAACATTAGCTATGTTACATTAATATGCAAAAGAAAGACAAACCAACACATTCACCTCTGGAAATAGCGTTTTATTATTCCATTATGCTTTAGGTTTTACAAGGAAAAATGCAATACAATACCGTTTATAAATTGATTTGATTTGATTTCATTTAATTTACAGTGCTGTAGTCGCTAATGTGACCACAGTTGTTCATGGTAACAACCTACGGTTTATTGCCCCCTCGCTGCGCACGCATCCAACCGTGTTTGTAAACGGGAAATCGATCTATATGATAAGCAAAAGTAATATTATATTGATATTAAATATTTAACCATGGTAATTGGCTGGATCTCGCTGCATTTGACTGCTCACACAGGGACAGGTCACGGCACTGAGTGAAAGCTTGTTAGCTGCACCCCTACCGGGCTACACACACTACCCGGCTACAGGCTACCTGTCTACATGCTATCTATCTGTCTACATGCTATCTATCTGGCTACTGGCTACACACACTACCTGGCTACAGACTACCTGTCTACATGCTATCTATCTGGCTTCCTTTACGCTTCAACAAAACCAAGGAGGTGGCTTACCTCTACTACTATTGGTGGAGGTGGCTTACCTCTCCTATTGGTGGAGGTGGCTTACCTCTACTACTATTGGTGGAGGTGGCTTACCTCTACTCCTATTGGTGGAGGTGGCTTACCTCTACTCCTATTAGTGGAGGTGACAGGTGTCTCCACATGGGTCCTAAGAGCTGTCTTGGTTCCACCAGGGCTCCCAGCATCGTCTGGGGCCTTGTCCTTCCTGCGCTGCTGCCTCCTCTCTCGGTGACTGACCTGGGTCTGCCATGCCCCTGATGGAGGATACTTTACTTTACATAAAGTACTTTACACAAAAATGTCTAATCACAATACATACTGAATTTACCACGTTTACATGGCCAATAACATAATGGCAAAATACCATCAAGGTATTTGAAGATGTTCAGATCATTTGATCTCCATAAAAGACTCCTTGATGGTCCAAAAGTGTCAAGCAGATAGTCATTGGTCCATGTGGAAACGTCGACCATGTTTATTAATCTGGTGAATCAGTTGTTACCAGGTCAAGATGGATGTGTGACACACCATGCTGTGATGCTCCTTACCCTCATCAGGTTCCTTCACATCGCTGGTAATAACACTGATGACTGGTCTCACTACCGCCTTGGCTTTTTTCTTGTTCTTCTTCACCTGCACAGGTGCCTGTTCCACCTGCACCACCCACAAAGATCGTAAAACGTTCAACGGTTACATGGAATGGGTGTTGTATTGCTTTGTCTAGTCCTCATAGGCGTTTTTGTTTTTGGCATCGTCCTAAACAAATTCATCAAATTGTAGGCATTCAATTGACCTTTGACATCCAACTGTGACGTCCAAAAGTAATCAGATACAAAACAATACAGAGACAAGTAATAAATAAATAAATAGCTCATAAGTACCTTCACAGGTAGTATCTCCGAGGGCTGTTTAGATGACGTCTCACTGGATGCTGTGTCTTCTTGAGGTACAGAAAACTGTCGTCCATTTGACTGTGCCTTCTGGTAAAGAGTCCGTTTTTTGAGAATTCAAAATTAAACAAGGTAGCAGCCTCAGTTCAATATATTGCGATGCAATATATGATTGATTATTGACCATTAGGCTACGGTTTACAAAAACGAAACAGAAAGTAAATAAATGGCATGGCTTTCAAATTACCACGCAAATGAAGGTTTTCATTTAACACCGACAGCGCTGACAACACGAAGATGTAGCAAAAAGTGACATGCTTTTGTTACATATATAGCTTCAACCAAAATCAATCACGCTCGAATATTGTCAGATCTAAGCAGTTTCTTTGCAAACAAACCTAATAGACCCATTGTCAACAATGCGGTTAACTTGAACGGAGCGGACGTGTGTTTTCATCTATCCTGTCAAACTAATGGTCTCCGCTCACTGTACCTTTTCGGATGATTTCTTCTTGTTTTTCCTCTTCTGTTCATCTGGTTTCGCAGTGTTATCGAGATCGGCCTTGAGAGGCTCCTCGACTCGGACGTTAGTGAGCGATGAGGATCCTCGGGTTTTCCCAACTAAAGCGACCCAAGACAAAACAAGCACCACCAGCAGTCCTGCCGCTGCCGTGGACAGGATGACCCACGTCGGATATACATCGGGATTCAGACCCAAATCGACACCAAACTGGTTCTGAATATATGCTTGGCCGGAAGAAATTATTTCTTTTAGACGGCTGGAAAGGATCTCTGCTTTTGCAAAAGCTAAAGCTTGAAGGTTCGTTGCCATTTTCCCCCCAAATGGGTTTCCCTTGCTATCAGGCTACCGTATGTTTACAGGAGGAGTGGCTAATCTGTGAGCATGGAATTTATTGTTTTTATTTGTATTTATTAATTTTTTATTTTAGATTTGAATGTATGTCTAATGGCTGGACAACAAAATACATTATTCAGAAGAATACCTCAGATCACATTTTATTAGAAAACATTACATTATTGTCACTCATAAAAAATATGCCAAATCTTAAAAGATAAATCCCATTGGTAATATATATGGCATGGTTTAATCGTTTTAAAAAAAAAATCCGTTTCCGTTTCATTTATTTTATTCTGCTGCTTATAGTAATAAAGTACCAACTTTGAAACGCTGAAATAAATAAATGTTCGTGTTCAATAACATTGCACATTAAAAATGTAATGTAACAAGTCAGGGCCGTAGTCACCATATACATTGAGGGGGACACATCCCCCCCAATGTTCAGATATGCTCAAAATGTCCCCCCCCAATATAATATTTAACAACAAAATAAAAACGTATTTTTTTTCATTTTTTTTCATTGAAGTAAGGAAGGGTGTGTGTGTGTGTGTGTGTGTGTGCGTGTGCGTGTGCGTGCGCGTATTGGGGGGTGGGGGGGGCAGATTTGGTCCCCCCCAATGTTGACTCCATGGCTACAGCCTTGTAACAAGTCAAAAGTCGGCATCAACAGTGAATTCGCCATCCATCATATTGGCCATGACTCCAAATTTCTGATACTCGGCTACGCGCTTCTCAAAAAAGTTGGTTTTCCCCTCCAAAGAAATTGTCTCCATGAAGTCAAACGGATTTTCGGCTTTGTAAACCTGGAAATAAAGCAAAAGCAAAAAGAGATTATGTGTATTTTTCAGCAAAGGTAATATGATCAGATCAAATAAATTTTTTTATAAAAAAAAATATAGATTCAGATATAGATAGATTTATCACCTTGGCAAGCCCGAGTTCCCTGAGCAGTCGATCTGCGACAAATTCAATGTACTGCTTCATCAAAGAACAGTTCATTCCTATGAGAGCCACGGGCAAGGCCTCGGTCAAAAACTCCTGTACCAAAAAATAAGACAGAGATAGAGGTAATTTACAATGGATGAACCTTGCCAGAACCAAACCCCAAGCCTTCCACACAGCCATCGTGTTTTACTTGGATGATGTGAGCTAGCAGAGACATTGGCAGTATTGGCACCATGGGTTGTAAAATCTCCCAGAATGCAATGGTGACCTGTTCAATGCTAACAGCTTTGGTGATGATGTCCCTGACTCTGTCCTCCGATGGCTTCTTCACCAGGTGGCTGTATAGCAGGCAGGCAAAATTACAGTGTAGACCCTGAAACACACACACACAGACACGAAAAATAACTATCCAAAGGTTCTTGACGCAGACATCTCTGAACACATACAAGATATACTTGATTAATCCCAGATGGGAAATGTGGGTGTCACAGCTGCAGAAGTAGAGGGAGAACAAATTAAAAGAGAGATTAAAAGGAATGCAGCGTTGTTTCTCTAACCTCGTCTCTGCTGATCAACTCATTGGAGTAGGCAAGGCCAGGCATTAGTCCTCTCTTCTTTAGCCAGTAGATGGAGGCAAAGGAACCAGAGAAGAAGATTCCCTCAACTGACGCAAAAGCGACAATTCGCTCCGCTGAAGCAAACAAAAAAAGAGATAAAAAGAAAGAAAACAAACACTTTAATATTTGGGGTATGTGGAGTGTGTGTTGTTGGTGGCTGGTTTAAGAAGCCTCACCTGGTCTGAGTCAGACTGATTAGACTCTGGGGCTGGGTGAGGCTGCACACCTGTGGGGCATTGGCCAATCAAGACCCACAGGTTAAACCAGCCACCAGCAAACACACTCGAGGGGAGCGCTAGCATGTACCATCTGCTCTGCCTGTTCAGACTACCTCAAACTGTACAATAAACAGGTTTAATCATCTGCCTGTGTCCTGCTGTTTGAGAAGCCCTGGAAAGTCATGGTAGATGGCATGTGGCAGGAGGAAACTGCCACATGTGGCGCCTGAACGGTGACTTCTCCAACCAAAGGTAGGACACAGAAGGGCTGCCCAGGGACGCATTGGAGCTACCAGCCTTTCGCCGGCGGCAGCGACGGCCGGTGGTGGAGCCCAGCAGAGGACGAGGGAGGCAGCGCAGCAACCGCTACAAGCAACAGTCTGTTGCTAGCCGCCCTTGGATCCAGCCCGCAGCAGCCCAGGTCCAGCCACGCCTCTGCCAGCCAGCACAGCAGCCCAAGGTCCCAGGCTCCAGGAAGGAGGTGGGGGGGGTTGATGGCTCGTCGGCGATGGTGAGCAGCCCAAGGTCCCAGGCTCCAGGAAGGAGGTGGGAGGGATGATGCCTCATCGCACTGGTGGAGGGTAGCCCTAGAGAGGGCTGTTCGGGCCCTCCAAGGAGCTACCACCACGGCCCAGCTGTCGAGCCTCCTCCCAGCCCGTCCAGACAA
>OOFB01008530.1:6090-26343 GCA_900323305.1 Trachyrincus murrayi | reverse complement strand
TTCAGTTTCCTTATCGTCGGACAGCTGATAAGGAAACCAAAACCTAAACCCCCCATTCATCGGTATTAAACACTGAAGCAGGATGTAGACATTGTACTGATTTGTAGCATTCAAAACATTCATTCATTCATTCAAACCTTTATTTATTCTCGAATAGACAGTTGAGGTTACCCTCATTTACAATGTCGCCGACACTTACAGGCATTTCAATATGCAAAAACAATTAGTAATAAATAAAGAAATCAGTTTACATTGTAAACATATAACATATTCCCAAAAGAACACTTTGCGAATGACTTATGAGGTAGGAAATACATTCAACATATTTATTAGACCACAAGGACACATACAATGTTTTTTGGGGAGAAAATAGCATAACATTTATTTTTTCTAAATTTCCAAAATTCCCGAACTAAACTTCCCGTGGACACTTTCCGGAAATTTACCGGAAATTTTCCGCCCCTTTGCAACCCTAGTCATGATAGCCTTTACTTCATTGACTATCTGTTAACTCCACCATTGCTGACCCAGGTGCTGTGTTTTAATGTTTACCTTTTTTCCTCTTCTCAGGAACAGAAGTTGTAGACATGGAACAGGAAATCCAGGATGGGGACACCAGGCGACCAATGACAGAAGAGGAAAAGCGTGAGCAAGTGAAAAGGTCAGAAGGTGTTACTGGCAGTCCCCCCCAAGACCTGTAAAAGGGTTTGGGTGACAGCCACTGTATAAGGAAGTCCCTGTCATCCCCTTTAGGCAGAGACTTTAGTCCTGACTTGTGTCCAGTCCGTGAAGCGTCATGTTCTCCCTGTGTTTGTGTGGAGTTAATCTGGGTGCCCACTTACCTGTATATCTGCTAAATGTGTGTGTGTGTGTGTTAGATGCCATCTAGTGCCATCTAACAGGGTGTCTAGGGTGTCTCTTCCTCAGTAAATCTAACTATGCGCTAACGATGTTAGCGTAACCACTACATGCATACACGCGTGTTGTTTGCGTGTGCAGGCTGGAGGAGCTGATGCGGCTGAAGCAGGCAGAGCGCCGGGAGCGGGAGCGGGCGGAGGAGGTGGAGAGGGAGAAGCAGAGGAGGAAGCACGGCCAGGAGCTGCTGCAGATCAAACAGAAGCTGCAGGACGACGAGTTGAAGAAGATGGCCGACCTGCGCCGGAGGGAGAAGATGGAGGACAAGTTGGCCAAGTATGTATTTAGCGACAGATGGATAGAATGTCTGTCGCCAAGGACATTCTACCTGGACATTCTGATGTCATTACATAATGATAATTACAAATGAAAGAATATATATATATATATATATATATATATCTCCATTGTGTAGATTTGTGGAGTGCCAGTGCTAATCCCAAACTGTCCATACTGCATTTCTCTCTTCCGCCAGGCAGAGAGTAAAAGAGAAGATCGCACGTGACCGAGAGGAAAGGGCACAAAAGGCGAGTCTTTATCCTCGTTTACCGGCAAAACAAAACGAGTTCCACCTTTTCACAGACGACCACCGTGCCTTGCCTTTCTGTTCCCATAGCAACTTGGGTAAATGTATTTTGTTCCTCGTCAGTTTGGGGCCGGCAGCCCGCCGGGCGCAGAGTCGACCTCGTCCGCCGTGCAGCCCAGCCCCTCGCCACCACTCAGTGGGCAGGGCCCGCCGCCCACCAAGAAGGAGTACGACGAGTGTAGGATACAGGTAGGCTTTCAGAGGCTGGCACACACGCACCAAAACAAGACACGTAAAAACAAACCACGGGACGAGGTGAGAATCAGGTTATTAGAATTTGTTTCTGATTGGCTCAAATTGGTGCAAGACGACGTCATCAAACTATGGCGAGTGACGTCACGTGGCACTCATCTGAACTCTGATCTAAAATCTAAACGCTAGTCTTGTAAGAGTTTATGGAAGATAAGTTACTGCCTTTGATCCCAGACGGGAATTTAGGGTGCCACAGCATTAAGTACGGGACAGTAGTCGAACAAAAGGAGAAACTGAAAACAATAAAACTACAGAAAATATGTCTATACACACAATAATAGTGGAAATGTAGAAGCAACAATAAATGCAAACATTATCAACAAAAAATGAGGTAATGGTGAGGATAGGAGTGAGTTAGTCAACCCTTGGAATGACCAGCATGTACTAGTAATGTGGGAGCTGCGATATCCTGTTCAACAGCCACTCCAGGTTCACATTTCTTTTGCATACCTCTGACCTGCAGCACAGCGGTAATGTGTGTGTATTACTCTTCACGTGACGCAGGTGCGTCTGCTGGACGGCTCGTCCCTCACGGCGGTGTTCAAGGCGCAGGAGCCGCTAGCGGCGGTGCGCGTCTACGTGCAGCTGAATGGCAACACGCCCGAGGGCCAGGACTTCACCCTGCTGTCGCCCTACCCGCGCCACGTCTACACCGAGCTGGACATGGAGAAGCCCCTCAAAGAGCTAGGTGGGCCTAGCTTGGTTGTTATTTTAACTGCATCGGTCTGATTCTTACAGCTTTCCTGCATTCTGTCCAGTTATGTCATTTTTTTTAGGAACTCTTGCAGCATTTGTGGCTGTTGAAAGTTTGCTTGAAGGTTTGCTTTAATTTGACTAAATGCAAATGTAACGTGCCTAACCATCAGCATACAGCCAGGTCGCTTGTTTGAATGTTAAATATTCCGCTTTTGAATGAAAAGCGGAACCACTCATGTTTTCATCCATCTCTTTGTCGTCGCTGTAGGCCTGGTGCCTGCGGCTGTGCTGGTCGTCACCAAGAAGTGAGGTGACGCATCGGGAGCTGCTCTGTGAGCCTACCTCGCCAGGACTTCTGCAACTTCAAAATAAGAGCCCGGGGCGGGCGCGGGGGGGAAATGAACAGCAGAGTCAAATGAGCCAAGCCTGCATATGGCGCATGGGTCGATTGTTGGGTGGGATTATGGGGGGGGAGGAGCTACGTTGGCATACCAATCAACCAATCAGTAACGTTAACTCTGAGGCGCTCTCGTTTGTGCTCAGGACTAAAATGGTCCTCTTTTATCAAATGGCCATGACAAAAACAAAGTCTAAATAGAGAAAAGGGTAAACATTTTATTTCTTACTATAATGAAAACAATGGGTGTTATTTGCAGTTGATGTAAGAAAACAAACCACATTGAATGTTGATTGCTACGCTATGGAGCGCTCCTCCCCCCCCCCCCCCAGAACATCAATATTACATTTATAGAACAAACCTTTTGGTTTTCTACCTTATAGCCTGAACCATTCACGGTGCCCTCAAACATTAGTCACAACGCAGGGGTCCTGTCGGGTCCCACCTCTGATCTTCCTGATTCTGTGATGTTCTCTTCTTTGCCAGACGTTTTTATATATTCACAGAACTTTTGAGTTGTGTGCGCACTACCACCACGGAGCCGCTTAAAATAAATAAACTAATGCCTGAATGAATTCAACAGACTATTTTATACCAAACAATGCAGCTTCACGGCTGTGCCAGCTCAACGTGGGACAGATAGTGTCCTGCTACTGACCTAAGAGTGGAGAACACCTCTTCTGCTTTGGGTTTACAGTCATCTTTATTAAAAAATGGCAAAAGAGTAACAAGCAGAAGTATTACGAAAAAATAATCCATAAATGTTAATGTTTGTGTGAGAGAACATGACTTTCCGGGATGGAAAGTCAGCTACTGAGGAAGTGATGAATGTGTGAATTAATGTTCTCCTTCCATTGCCCAAAAGCAAGGTGATAATCCAGGGACCAGCCTCATCCCTTTAGCGGGTTCTTCCCTATCGGCTTGGTGGAAGAGCCTAAGAGTTTAACTGACATTATTCTTTGCCAACAACATTTCTTTTCAAGTATGGGATCACACGCAAACTTGGGAGAGACTTGAGACTCGACATGAATGAAGCGCCATTACTGTGACACTATAAAACACCTTTATATACATCAGAAGAAGAAAAAACAGCTGGCCTAGTCTGTGGAATGATGCAATACACCAATCATACAAGTTTGTATGGCTGAACACCGTAGACAGCATTAAAACGTGGACAAAAAGGAGGGCGGATGGTGTAGCAATTACATACAAAAATAGTTTTGATTAAAACCCAGGAGGCAACAGGAGGGACCTCTTAAATACCAATTAAAAGAAAGATACTGGCGGGAACGTCACCCAGGGCAGACGCTAATTTGACATTTTGTTCGGTGAAAAAAGCAAACTGTCAAGGGTGAACGTCATGCTTGGTTTGGGCGAACCCCTCCAGACGACAACACAGAACTGTATGGACTGAGCATGTGCAACCATGTGTCCTTCATGGTTCTCGTTCTGCTTCTCCATCTTCCAAATCAACCACGTGGCCATGATCGGGACGACTTCGGCTAGATTACCCACAATTCCAGTGATTCCAGTGGAAGGATGCCGACGGAAAGGAAGCGGTGTGCGAGTGTGTGTGGGGGGTTAAGGGTTGCTTCCTGTGGCCTCTGGTGGGTGTCACACCTCTCTCGGTCCCCCCGCGCCCCACGCTGCTGCTACTTAGCTGGGCGGGTAGTACCCCTGGTTGTAGTTCCAGGTGTTCTGGTAACCGTAGCTCCCGTACTGAGGTTGCTGCAACGAGAACACAAGTCTTTTTATTTCCAGAAAACTACTTGAATTGGGTTTTCTTATTTTATACATTGTCAGAATCCGCTTCGTTCGCTTTGTGTGCTAAAAGTGTGACTTTGAGACCTCTTTCGCCGTGCAATGTAAGTCAATGAGGGAGAGGAAAACAAACACTGTTGAAGATATCTCGCCAATATTTGGAGTTACATCATGGCAAGGTGACTACCCAAACCTCTACCAAACTTTAATGATGCGTTAATAGTTGCTTGATAGTCGTTCTTTGCGTACCTGGTACCAGCTGCTGTATGCCCCGTAGCTCCCCTGGGTGCTGGCGTCACTGCCCATCACAGGGGGAGGAGGCGTGGTTATGGGTACGTGTGGCATGGTGGGCGGGACTTGTTGCCCGGCGGCGTCAGCGGAGCCGTCGTCCAGTTTG
Organism: Trachyrincus murrayi; assembly: GCA_900323305.1. Lineage (NCBI taxonomy): Eukaryota > Metazoa > Chordata > Actinopteri > Gadiformes > Macrouridae > Trachyrincus > Trachyrincus murrayi. Next base: position 21,339 of record OOFB01008530.1, on the reverse strand, counting down.
CTCAGCTTCTCCGGCTCCTCGTCCCTGTCAACCAATCAGTGGAGTCCCATTAGATGATTGGCACATAATGTACAAAATGAATTGCTCAAATCTAGAAGGTTGTTGCATTTCAAATGTTTAAAAACAACTCTGTGTCCACTCTATATATGGCAGCTTTATGGTTATGGTCGAGAAGCACTTTATCTTTAGAGGGAAAGGTGTTGAGCATGTGGAAAGACGCGCTCCTCTCTCACCCGTTCTCATGCTTTATAGAGTATACCCACTCCTCACCCGTTCTCAGCACTCCTCTTCTTGGGGTTGAGCTCCTTCAGAAGAGTCTGGTGCTCCTGGTAGATGGCCAGCACACTGGGGAGTTGAAGGTTGAAGACCTCTCAGTTCAGTTACAATATAAACACATCTGTGTGTGCATCTTATTGTAAAGAAGAGCTTCATGTTAATCTAACCACACAGACAGCGGCCAACACAGGATATTGTGCTTTTCTCACCTGCTATAGACTACCATGGTCTCATTATTATCATTTTGTTCCCAAATGATACAATTATTTCATACTTTAAATATGTAAAACCGGTACATTAAATACAATAGAAATGTGTTAGAAATGTGAAACCACAGGAGGTGACATCACTTGGCACCCAATTCAGCCAATCAAAAAAAATCGCCAGTTCAGAGTTGGTGTCCCTGCCCTTGCGGGGGTTCTCTGACCTCTGTATGGAGGTGCCGTAGTCCTCGGCGTACTGCATGCCCCTCTGAGAGAAGGCCATCTTGGTGCGCGGCGAGAGGGGCGCCGCCAGAGCCCTCGTCACACACTCCTGCACCGCCTCGGCCGAGGTGCGGGGGTCTCCCGAGGCCTCCAGCTCCAGCAGGTTCATGTACAGCTTACCGTTGTCCTGGGGTGGGGGTAAGGGGGTGGGAGTGACCCCAGGGTGAGGAAGAGGCATGGGGTGTCATGAGGTATCAAAACGGTGAGCTCTAATTCATGCACCGAAGAAGCTGCTGCTACTTCAAAAGAAAGACTTTACTTCATCAAAAATCATTCTAATACAATTCAATGTGGTGTCAATGGGCAAATGGGTTGTAAATGGATCAATCCACAGGAGTCCTCTTGTGTGACTCAACTAGCTCCGAGCAATGCAGCCGGCTGGCAACATGCTGCATTACACATGAAAGAAAGAGCAGTGGTAAAACCCTCACCACGATATACTACCATGCATATAGACGTGCGTTCTTAACTAGCCTGCTATGAAATCCATACATGCTCTGTTCCTCACACGACATGGCACGTCACATGACCCAAAAGGTCCCGGACGAAGCTGTGACCGACCCCAGGACCTCGGGGTAACAGGGTAGAGGTGGGGTAACAGGGTAGAGGTGGGGTAACAGGGTAGGGGTGGGGTAACAGGGTAGGGGTGGGGTAACAGGGTAGGGGTGGGGTAACAGGGTAGAGGTGGGGTAACAGGGTAGAGGTGGGGTAACAGGGTAGGGGTGGGGTAACAGGGTAGGGGTGGGGTAACAGGGTAGGGGTGGGGATCCGGGGGTCTTCCTGAGCCTTACCGGGCTGAGCTCCAGGGCGTCGTGCAGCACGGCCCGGGCTTTGCTGGGGTTGCGGCCCAGCTTCAGCAGCAGGCGTGCCAGCTTGACGGAGTAGAAGGCGTGTAGCGCTGGCTTCTCCCGCGACTCGCCCACCGCGTCCCGCAGCAGGGCCTCCGATTGGTTCAGCTGGCCCGCCCGTCTCTCCAGGCCCGCCCTGCGCAGCCGGACGGCAGCCAATCCTGGTAGGGTGGTCTCCAGGGCCTGCAGCACACGCCGGGCCTCAGACAGGTCACCTGGGGAATGATAAATACGAGGCATATGAACTCAGCTGCTTTATGAACGTTCTTTTGGGTACTTGGACCTCTCTTGAAGTGCTATTGTAAGTGATTGACATCAAAGTTGAACCAGTGAGCTACAGAACATGACTGCTGAGGGGCGTTTCCCCTTCCATTTAGAATCTTAAAGAAAGCTCAGCGCTCCTATCGGGTGGTCCTGTTCCCCCCCTCACCGTGCCGCTCCTCGAAGGTGGCCCAGTGCATGTGGATGGTGTGCTTGTGGGTCAGGTGGACCAGGCAGGCGCGGCGGTACACGGCCCGGGCCTCCTCAACACTCTGGGACTCCAGGTACTGGACGTACTGCGGGTAAAGAACAAGATAAACACATCCACCAGACGGCTCCAAACCCATTATCAGCCTGATATTCCGTCGTGCTGCTCACTCCAGCATTTTGAGACAGCGAGCAAGCGCCATACAGATGTAGTCAGATAGGGGGGGAATTTTAACAATGTATCAATCGGCAAACCTATCATGCTACAGCATGTGTGAAAGCCGTTAACGTGATCCATTTTATTTTGCAAAATGGTCGCAACGTAGAGCCCTGCCTGTATATAGTCCTTACCCGGGTCCAGAACTCCTCGTAGAGCCCTGCCTGTATATAGTCCTTACCCGGGTCCAGAACTCCTCGTAGAGCCCTGCCTGTATATAGTCCTTACCCGGGTCCAGAACTCCTCGTAGAGCGCACAGGCGATCAGGCAGCGCTCAAACAGGATGCGAACCCTGTGGTCATCGGTGGTGACCACGTCACTGCTCTCCGGCGTCTCCTGAGGCGGAGGCGTGACCTCTGACTCCTCCTCCTGGTCTTCCTGGCTGGGCTCTGGGGGCAGAAAAACATTGTTGTACAAATAGAGGGCCTCTCACTAACCTATCGCCACCTCACCTCACAGTAACCAACGCTGACATCTAGGGGTTTTCTAGCATAGAGGAATTTTTGTCCGACAACAATCTCCTGTTGAGTGCTGCATGGGTGAAAGGGCGTCTCCGGAAGGAGTTCATACGAGTTCATATGAGACAGCTAGAGGAGCTCTTTGGAAGACAGCCTTCCAATCGCATGTGAGGTAAGTTTCCAATGAAATTCAGCTTATTTTCCATGTATTAATATGAGTATATGTATACATGTATACATCTTTTATTCCGGATTGCCGGTGCCTGTAGAGTTACGATACCCAAATCACCCCCACCTCAGACGCTCGTCGATTAGCACTACAGCTAGCTAGCTAATTCTGTCATTACTATTCGTATTCCATTCATCCAGATACAGTATATGCCCCGCCCCAAAATGTTAAAGGATTGTTAATGCTCACTGTCGTGCGTAATCACCCCCCAAAGGCCCATTCTGAGCCAGGAAAAACCCTGACATCCAGTACAATGACGGGAACATCTTCTTCCTCACCTTGGCTGGGGTCCTTGGTGTCTGCGGTGAGCTGGGCCACCTCCCAGTCCAGGTAGGTGTGCCAGGCCCGCAGCTGCACCCGGTCCAGGGGCTTGACGTGGAAGTAAGGGCGCTTGATCTACAGCACCACAGTGGTTAGTAAAGAGAGGAGCAGAAGACAGAAGAAAACAGTTGGACTCTGGAAAGCAAGTGTATCATGTGTGTATCCGTTCACGTACGACACATGGATGAAAGAGACTGAAGGAATGACTAGCGAGTGAGGCTTGGCCATCAAGTGGTCGTTTCTCAGGCGAAGAACGTGACCTTCAGAACAGACCTTCCTTTATGGGTTGTGCGGGTGTCGGTGCACTCAGGGAACCAGAGAGGGCTTCTGTTAAATTGGTTTTGATTGCCTTTCCATAGACCGTAGTCCCATCTAGTGGACATGTTTTAACTTTAACCATGGCAGCATTACTTTCCTACTAAAAGGTTCAGGATTCTGTTTGTGTTTGCATGGAACATTGAGGCAGAAACCCACAACCTGTCATAGTCTGCACACTGCACAGAGAGACAGGGAAACGATGCCCTCACAAGTGCCTGATTGATGAATGGAGAGCAAGTACACTTGAAAACGTCACTGAGATATGGCAGACAGAAGGCGTGTACTCACGGCGTCCTCATAGTGCCACCTCTTGCGGACCTCTCCTTCGTTATGCTGGTAGACCAGATCCCTGCGGGAGATCACCTGCTCCCTGATCTTCTGAATCAGCTCCTCCTGCAAGTACATTCAAAGAGTCCATTCATAAATACATACCAATAACAAACACAATCCCCAATACATCACCAGTGTAACACCAACACCAGTCGTTTATCACTCCGTTCACCAGAGGGTCCTGTTCACATTTTGTTTAGTTTTTTCATTTTAAAATGTGCTTCTCAACAAAACTTCGCCGTGTACATTAACGGTTTTCTGGCTAAATCAGAGAACCGAAAGCACAAATGTAATGCATAAACTGACAACACAGTCTCTCCACTGCAATAGAGAGGTCTTAGTAGCACACCCAATGCATACCCACTTTGATCAAGGTTTAGACAAACAGTAAAGGTATTGGAGGATCGAACCCAGTACCTTTTGGCTGGGAGTTGAACACCCTAGCCACCCTGATTCAGCATCTTTTTGAGGAAAACATGAATGTGGGAGTGAGAGCGAGGGGCCCCTCACCGAGTCATGGCCCTCGGGCGTGGCAGGCTCCTCCTCCCCCGGGGGCCGCTCCTCCTCGTCCCCCTGGGCCTGTTCAGCACGCTCCACCTTCTGGCTCTGTCGGCACTCCGCCCGCAGCTCCTCGTACTCCTCCGCAGACAGCACCTCCTTGGGCTCGTGGCTGTTGAGGTGCGCCTTGAACCTGGCAGGACAAGAGGTTGAAGAGGAAGGAAGGAAGGAAATAAAGAAAGAAATAAAGAAAGAAAGAAAGAAAGAAAGAAAGAAAGAGAGAGAGAGAGAGAGAGAGAAAGAAAGAGAAAGGACGAAACAGAGAGAGAGAGAAAGAAAGAGACAGACAGACAGAGAGGACATGGCATTAGGGACAGGGTGCTTGATTGAGTGAGTGCAACCTGTTTACCATAGTGCATGTTCTGTGTGTTACCATAGTGCATGTTCTGTGTGTTATCATAGTGCATGTTCTGTGTGTTATGATAGTGCATGTTCTGTGTGTTATCATAGTGCATGTTCTGTGTGTTATCATAGTGCATGTTCTGTGTGTTATCATAGTGCATGTTCTGTGTGTTATCATAGTGCATGTTCTGTGTGTTACCATAGTGCATGTTCTGTGTGTTATCATAGTGCATATTCTGTGTGTTGTCCTACTTGTCGTAGTGGCTGCTGTAGAGCTGTGTGGGGACCCGCAGCACGCGGTCCAGCACGGCCCCGGCTGCCCTCATGTTGCCCTGCTCCTTCTCCCACTCCATGTACAGGTCCCACAGCCGGTCGGAGTGGAAGTCCACGCCGGCCCCCGCCACGGCCCCCTCGAACACACTGCAGGAGCAAACAAGTTAAACCTTTATAGTACCTGGGTGTGTCTGGACGCAGGAGCCATTTAGTAGTCATGCGATTTACTAGGTTTTAAACCGGGAACTCCTTTTATTTTAGTTGTGCACTTCTCATGATATATATACGATTTGAGGAATCTGTTTGGGATTAATTTACATTTTGTGGATTTGGGATGAAATAAAATTGGGTGAAATGTGGCTGTTTTTCTTAAAAAGGCATGTTCATTTAAAAGACACCACTTGAGCAAATTGCAAGCGTGTATTTATACGTTTCTTTGAACGTTATGGTAAAAACAAGTTGTCCATGGCTGTGTTCAGACACCCTAACTTGAGTTGAAATGAAAACCTTACAGCCAGCATGTTAGATAATGTATACTAGTAGTGAGGCTGGGGGTGAGGACCTGCGGATGCAGTCGGGGGAGTCGGGCAGGTTCATGTCCAGAGTGCCCAGCAGCAGGTTGATGTAGTGGATCCACAGGTCCACGCTGAGCGGGATGGCCCGGAGGCCCTGCACACACACCTGCAACACACACATACGTATGAACACTGAGCTCTTACCACATGGACATGTTTATGTAGAAGTACATAAACACGTACCATAGTACCATAGTGTGTCCTTGCATGGTTTCATGACAGTGTTAATCCGTGATAATCTGTTGGTGCTTCCTCAGATGAGCGTTAGTTAATGGTATTTGTAGTTGGCCCTATGCTTGTAACAGACTATCCTCATGACCCAGCCCCAATGGTCCATCTGCTCATACATGCACAGGCTATAAAAACATGTGTAAAACTGCACAACTTGATTCTTTAGCATTTCTACATTTCTAAACGATGCTTACTGCCTGTGCCTTCTCGTTGTAGCCGCTGCGTCTCTCCAGGTCAGCGTATTTCTTCCAGTAGCCGTAGCATAGCGGGTAGCGTGCCAGGAAGGCCGCTAGCGCCCGGCGGGACGCTGTCATGTGACTCTGAGCACAGTGGGAAGGGAATCAACATGCGGTCATACTCCATTAAAAACAGGCTGACCATATAAACAGGCCGACAGACTGTATCCTTGTATGTATATTGTGTTCCCCATTAGTTTTTATTGTGCGCTTTTTTATTTTAGCATGTAAAGTGCTTTGTAACATACGCTTTTAAAAAAAAAGGTACAAGTTTCGTTTATTATCATCATTGTTATTATTCAGACAGACCCAACACACCTCTTGTTCACAGTACTGCAGCAGGTCGGTCCAGCTGGTGAAGTCGTTGGGATTGTCGTTGGACGCCTTCCACAAGCGCTCAAAGTCCGCCGGCAGCTCGCCCTCCTCCTCGTCCTCCGGCATGGAGGGCATGGAGAAGGTCGGGGGGTCAGGGACGGGGGCAGCGTCCGGGGCCACGGCTCCGGTCCCGTTCTCCTCCAACATCTCTTCTGGGACCTCTGACCGGGGAGGCACCGGGGCCTCTGTGGCCTCCATGACTACCATGTGAAAGAACCAGCAAGTTTGGAAAAGGAGGAGGAGGAAGTACCAGTTAAGAGTGGCCAAGAGTCACACTAAATAACAAATGGTCATTCATTCAAATGAACATTTATTTTACGCATACAACTTAATCTTCAAGTCCTATAATATGTACAATTTCAAGAAAATACATTTACAATGACACCTCAAAATACATCCATGTGGAAGAAAATAATGAGAAGCAAAGCATGCATACGGTAAAAACGACATTATCACTGCAGTATAACAGTACAGCAGGGAGGTGTGAAACCTAAACCGTGAAGTCTAGTTACAAAAGGAAAAAGGAGTTTAAAGAAAAAAAACATCATTTATAATTCAAAAACTTGTTCATGTTCCATGTTGTCATTATTAGTTTTCTTTTTGTTTCACTTCAGTGAGACCACCGTGTGTGTGTGTGTGTGTGTGTGTGTGTGTATGAAGTAGCCTAGCCTAGCATGGCATATAAACCAGCACCAGAATGGACACATGTGTACATGTTTTAAAGGCGCGTAGTGCACGAAACCGGTGAGAAATGTCTCAAGGACGACAAATAAAGCACGCATAGTAAAATATGGTTGGGATATTTAACACAACCTGAAGACTCTTCAAGTTCCCCGTCGCCACTCAGGTCCTCCAAACCTTCCGCCGCCATGACTAGAAACGTTGTAGTGACGTCATCCAAGCGCGACTAAAAAAAATAAAAATAAAAAGGTAGGGAAAAAGTTCATACAACATATCGATTATATACACATATCGATTATACCCTCTTTATGGAAGAGATTTTGATTTTAATGCAATTTACGTTATCCAAATGGTCATCACACACACACACACACACACACACAGGCTGCATAAACCAAGGAGGTATTAAAAGTATGCAATATAAAATATAAAATAAAGTGAGAAACAACACAAAATCGGGGAATGTACACAAAAGTGACTAGGCTGTATGTATCCCAGAAGTCACAGCAAATGTAGGGACATAATAAGAACAGAAGCGTAATGGTGAAATGATGCACTTGGATGCCATAGACCGAGGGCATCTCCGGACAGCAGCGGGTCGCTGTCTCCCAAACCTCCACTTTAAACGCAGCGCTCCTCTCCTCTGCTTGATGACCTCTGCGCATGCGCTCGTTTGACTCTTCTTCTGTTTAGTATTATCGGAGTGGCCACGTCGTGTGCTTTGCTGCCACCTACCGATCACAAAACGCTACTTCGTCGATGATTTCATTCGTTGTTGTTTTTTAAAACAGTGTAAAACTACTTGGTTTATTTATATTGTTTTTCCTCTTGGGTGTAGGATAACATTTTAACCAGAATGTATTTTGGTTATTACATTATTCCTAGAGCTTATTGAAATGTTTATTGTAACAAAACATGACTTGTTTGGTCCAGTGAAAATGTTAGATGATCTACTTAAAATGTTGAAGAAAAATAAAATGTTTTGTTTTTTGTTATTTTGTCAAAATGTAAATTATTGAGATTTTAAATTGCAATGTCAAAAAAGCCATTAATAAAATCCTACTTCCCATCTCTTAGCATTTTGAAGACTTTTGAAAGATTGATTTCATACACTTTAATACCGATTAAGGCGTTATTTGTAGATTCATGAATTCAATGCCTTTTAAGACTTTTAAAGGATCCACGGGAATCCTGCCTGGCGTTCATTCTATTTTATTGACTTATATTTATCGATTTTTAACTTAAAATTTTGATTTATTTATCCGTTTTAATTTCTGCATGTTTGTATTAAAGGTGCTATATAAATCAAATTGAGGTAATCAAATATCTACCTACAGCAGCGAGTGAAATGTGGTGTATTAGTGTATAGCTGAAATGTCAACACAGAAATCGAATTACACATGAATTTTAATGAAATAGAAAAAACATAACTATCTAGCTCTAGTAGGGCTTACACACCGTAACAAGTCAACTGCATTTTATTTCTCACTCATCTTCAAGTGCATTTAAAAAATATCAAGTAAACAGAATTTGGACAAAAAGGAGAAAAAAAATACACCAACAGGATATCTTTCCCATCAGTGGTTCACAATCCCTGTTGCTATATTGCATTTTGTTAAAAACAATTGCTTAACGTTACATTTTTCAGTAGTAGCATTTATTCTAAAAAAGGTTGTCATGATAATTGCAGCGTGCAAAAACTTTGCTGAAACCAACTCTGGGAACAGGTTGAATGGAAATACTTTGATCTTACATTTGTCAGAAATTGACAAATAAGTAACAGAAATGTACATGACATAACTACTGTAGTGGGCACCTGCATGATTTGTGGAGCAATAAACAGTTGGTTATTTTTTTTTTAATCAATTTTTTTTGATTTTGCTATAGGATGATAAAAAAATAAAAATAAAAAAAAGAAGTGGATGGAATGGATCTTGAAGGAATATAAAAGGGAAAAAAAAATCAACGTGTCCATCTAGTTCAACAGCTCCTGGAGAATGTGTGCCTTCATTTAACATCCTCTCTGAGAACTCTCTAGCCCACTACCAAACACATCATCTCATTGATCAATTATCTAAACTGAAATACATATTGGAAAAAAAACATCCCTATCTAAATGGCTCTTTTAGTACCCAACTACTGGTTTTAATGGACACGAGAGGAACATGGTAGTGACATTTTTTTGTGGCTCAGTCACACTAACGTGGTCTAAATTGATATCTGGGCACGGCACATGTATGTGGGCACATATTGATGAACAGCACACGTGAAACGGGGTGTGTGTGTGTGTGTGTGTGTGTGTGTGTGTGTGTGTGTGTGTGTGTGTGTGTGTGTTAGTATAAGAGCATGACGTCTGTGGGTGTTTGTCAAGTGCCTATCATCTTTCTCCTTCGCGCTGTCCAGCGTCTCCGGCTTGTCCCTCTCCTCCGGTCTCCGTGGTTACTTCAGCGCCACGCTCCAGTCCTCTCCGACATTCATGCCGGGCTTGCGGATCGTCAGCACCGACATGGAGGCGTCAAAGTCAAACTCCAGCTGGCTCTCCTGGCCGCCTGCGGAGGAGAGGGAAGACAAGCGGGAGGACTCATGTCAAGTTTCATGTACACACATTCAAACAACCAACTTTATCGTCACTATTGTCACGACAGCGACGCGAGTGCCACGTTTCCTAACCGCAAAGCACACCCTCGAGTGCAATGTGTGCCGTCACGCTCATTTGGTCATGTTGTAAAAGGTCTAGTTGACCAATCAGGTCGCACGGTCGGAACGACCTGCGGTAGAATGTACGAGAGCACCCTGCCCACACTCACCCGCAGTCTTGAGAGTGACCTTGCTGGGCTTACTGGCCCCCAGTATGAAGATCCGCTCCACCCAGGACTCGGTAGACAGATGAGCAGCAGGGGCCAAGTTACTGCAGAGGATGGGATGTTCTGTTACAGTAGTTGCATTTTATATCTACATGACAAACCTGAGAAATGGATTTTAACGACCAGCGGCTCAGTGTGCCAACCGACACCAGGGTACTTCTACAAGTAGAAGTAGTTTCAGCCAATGGGTTCATTCCCTCTCCCACTAAACAATCAAATAAAGGGTATTGTCCCACCTGGAAGACAGGATGTTGTTGGAGAAAGACAGCTTCCTGTGGATGAATTCTCCCTTCGTGTCAAAGTTGAAGGTGTGACCGTCGTCCAGGTAGAGCTCGCCTACGGCCTTCCGCTGTCGGACAAACAATCATGCCATTTCAAAGCCTCGAATGGTGACGTGTGTGTGTGTGTGTGTGTGTGTGTCAACAGCAGGGAGGGATTAGAACACTACGTCTGAAAGAGTTACCTGCTGGCTGAGGGCTACGTAGAGGGTGTAGGGATCATGCTCCATGCAGGTGGAGGACCTGCGAACACGCAGCTTCCTGGGAATGATGGAGCCGCCTCGCTGGAACACGGGGATCTAGAGAGGGAGACCCAGACGCACGCTCGTCAACGTGCCTGTCTGTTAACTACAGACCGGGACACGGTTTTTAATACTACGATGAGAACTTTGTGTGTCTTTTCAAGCACGTGTGGGCCTTACAGAGCTCATAGTGACGGGGATATAGAGGTCCTGGGCTCCGTTGTGCTTCTGGAAGGTGTGGACGTCAAACCAGACCTGAAACACAGACGGGGCCGTTAATAATAATAATAATAATAATAATAATAATAATAATAATACAGCACTTCCTGTTCAACGAGCCCTAAAGGAAGTATGGAAACAAAACACAACCATGAACAAAAAACACAGAGATCCCATTTTATTGATCTTTTTCACTGAACTAAAATGTATTTTGCTGCTTGAAAAGTCATCACGTCATTACACCCAACCCTAAAGGACACTCACACGTCCGACTCACCCCCCCCATACCCCTTCCACCTACAGGTTTGAATACTTCAAATTCCCAGTGTGTATAATTCTCAAAAGGAGGATTGTCTCCCTACCAACTGCCAACCACCTACATAACACATCAGTAGAATATAGTGTGTAAGTATGTACAGGGCTCTACGCTGACTTCTTTCCACTGTGCTCCGAATTTGAAATTTGTAGGGGCAGTCCACAAAAGTAGGGGCACAGCTAAATAAAATAGCCATTAATGAGAGATTAAACCTAAACCTATCGGGCTGTGTGTGAAAGCACATGCTCCTAAATGTAAATTCACATTCTCACGAGGGAATTTTTACTCGCATATGCGAGCGGAATTGTAGCACTGTCGAGCCCTGATGTATCGTTACTACAAAAATAAATGTATGGGGCGTATAAATAAAATTACAATAACATAAAATAGACAAGTAGAGAAGTCTCACCTCTCCTTTGCCGGGCAGATAGGCAGTGACACCCCTGGCTCCCTCTTCAGTTACTGGGTGCACAAGGAGGTCCCTCCCTGGAACACAGCATGGTGCCGGTCAGAGCAGACACATACTGATACAGTCCTTGACTACATTAACATCTTATACAGTGAAAGGACTACATTAGTCAATGTCTTGTTGTGACATTAGTCAGATGTATTATGGCAGGTCGTGGCCCATAACCAATACATCCATGTTCATGACAATAACATTAGGCCTGTTTATTTCTGTGTGTCAGAGCATTAGCTACGGTTACTGAATGAGTTTCTATCCTGGCACAGGTCAATGGAACACACCCATAATTAAGGTTACGAGATAACACCTTTGTTTACCTGGTTTAGACACGACAAAGGGCTACACAGAAAAAAACGTATAAGCTCGAAGAAGTGAGAAACGTGACGGTGACTTCAGTACCGCTGACTCACCGAGCAAGAACTGGTCGTCCATGGCGAACGTAGCAGCATCCTGAGGATACTCCACCCACAGGGGTCTGCCCAAGAGGAGACAGACACTCAGTGTTACTGTACTGGCCCTCGATTCACCAGTAGAACTACCTTCTCAAACCAGTGATACTTAGTGCATCACAAAATAATTCTAGTTATTTTCATGCCAAGCTTTTCCGACCCCCTCACCTCATGACGGGGTGTCCGGTGCGGTGGGCGTGGTAGAAGAGCTGGTACCAGTAGGGCAGCAGGGCGTAGCGCTGGCGCACCACCTCGCGGATCAACGCCGTGTTGTCGGGGCCGAAGAGCCAGGGCTCGCGGCGGGGCGTATCCAGGTGGGCGTGGGCCCTGAAGAAGGGCTGGTAGGCCCCCGTCTGGTACCAGCGCACAAGCAGCTCACTGTTGGGAGTCTTGAAGAAGCCCCCGACGTCGGCTAGGAGGACGGGCCGAGGGGAAGGGGTGTGGGGGAGTGTTAGTCCAAGAGGAGCCGCTGGGAGCGGAGGTCGGGTCGCGCTCCAGCAGATATTATATTATTATTATTCGGATAAGGTGCTGTTGATAGATTTCATAGCATTACCTCCACAGAGAGAGAGGCTGACCTCCACAGAGAGAGAGAGGCTGACCTCCACACACACACAGAGAGAGAGAGACAGAGAGACAGAGAGACAGAGAGAGAGAGAGAGAAGCTTACCTCCACAGAGAGAGATGCCCACCAGGCTGAGACTCAGGCACATGGGGATGGATATCTTCAGGTGGTCCCACTCTGCAGCGTTGTCCCCGGTCCACACAGCACCTGGACACACACACACACACACACACACACACACACACACGCGAGTCCTTCCACATCTCCATTAGCTGCATCAGGTGGGACAGCCGTCTCAATGACGACCATAGTGATTTACATTGAAGTCATCGAGAACAATGACCACATGGTCACGTTTTACGCTGAACCACATAAATAAATAGCTTGTCCTTGGGTGTAGTCTATATATAAGGAGGACTTTCTATGAAGTCACCTGACTGAGGAAGACGACACTATTGTTTGGCAGACATCATCGTTAGTTTGCTTAGTCAGTTAACAGGACACTTCACCACGGGAACTCCCATCCTAAAAGACCTATGCTTGAGAACAACTCCCTCAATCAGTCCTGGAGAGCGTGAGGCTCCAGGAGGGGGCTCACCGTAGCGCTGTGACCCAGCAAAGAAGGCCCTGGTGAGGACAAAGGGACGCTCCACGCCCCCAGACCGCTGGACGAGCCCCTCGGCTGTGGCCATTTGCTACAGGAATGGGTGGGAAGACAGGAAAGGGCCTTCAAATAAAGTATGCAAAAACCACGCATACCTACCGACAACAACACCGAGTCACGGTGCTTTGACCTCAGTGAACAATCAATACACAACGGGTGGTTCCCTCTAGGATAGGATACGGCCCCTTGATTCCTAGGCATATAAATAACGACGCGAGCGGAACCTAAACGAGAGGCACTGACCACGTAGAAGCCGTAGAGGTTATGGACGTCCCGGTGCTCCCAGGATCCGTGCACGGCGTCCTTGTGCATGGTGACCTCGGGGCCGTTGAACACCGACGGTTCGTTCATGTCGTTCCAGGTGTACAGGTTCTCCATGGAGCCCTAGAGTTGGGGGGGGGTTCAAACAAGGAGGAATACACAGTCTTCATTTACTCATTGGGGGTTCATAATGGCCGTCGATTAGTCAACAGATGACCCTTTATAGGTGCCGGCATGGATTCATGTTTCCATGTGCATGTTGGTGAGGTAGGCATCAGGGATGAAAGACACCAAAAAACTCTAATCGAATATATAGTCCACATCTCAATGAGTACTGATGTACTCGCTTTGTAGCTGCTGTTTTTATTATTTATTTATTTTTTAAGCCTGCGATAGTTTCCACCGATGTACACAAATCGAAAGTCAGTTTAACCTGTATTTCATACAGTATTTTAGTTACATTCACACCGGAGCACCATAAAACACTTTCAAACCACATAAACTGCTATTGAGATGTGAGATTCTTTTAATACACCTCCACAGTAGCGCTATGCTGCTATACATTTCACTTTCAGTGTTGATGTCCAGACGTTCCTGGAGGGTGGTCATTATTGTATAACTTATTGTATAACGCCTACCCGGGCCAGCCAATAAACGTTGGCGAACAAACCCAGTTTAGTCTCAACAACAATAGGCAGGGATGTTATGGATAGGATGTTGGAAAAATGACTCCAAAAACGATTTGATTACAATATTTTTGTTTATGGTTCACTTGACGAGTACTTCGTTTATTCGAGCACACGTTTGCACCCCTAGTTGGCTTAAGTAAAAAAAAAAAATCAATAGGCGTGTAAGATGTTTACACCCACCTCGTACTGATCGTAGGCAAACATGCTGGCCCACCAGGCCCTCATCTCTGGCTTGGTGAAGTCTGGGTAGCCGGCATTACCTGGAGAGAGTAGTCACCAGGGACCAATTAAGACAGAAGTCAGGGTGGCCACGGGGTGGCCACGGGGTGAGGGTGAGAGAGAGAGAGAGAGAGAGAGAGAGAGAGAGAGAGAGAGAGAGAGAGAGAGAGAGAGAGAGAGAGAGAGAGCAAGTGAGAGAGAGCAAGTGAGAGTGAGAGAGCAAGTGAGAGTGAGAGAAAGAGGGGTAGCACTCTCCACGGCCTCAACAGCTATTTCACACCACATGCAATACAATAACAACAAACGGTAACCAACTGAGTAGGGGAAGTAGGGAGATAGTGTTGAGGGGGGGCATTCCTTATCTGTGGACATGGGGTGGGGCAGTGCCGTCTCTTACCGGGCCAACACCAGCCCTCGTAGTCTCCGCCGTCTTTGTTCTTGATGTAGAAGCCCTGGGAGCGGATCTCGGTGTGGATCTTGTAGTCGCTGTCCACCTTGATGTGGGGGTCCACAATGGCCACCATCTGAAGACCAGGGAAAACCATGAAGGACAGGAAAAAAAATAGACTGAAGCAAACAAACCCATTTCTTTGGTTTAGGACTTCACAGATCAGTAAACATGGGATTAGAACAAGAACAACTATATTGACTGACATCCAAACGAGTCTCTGAAGGTCTTCTACGCAGGACCCAACACTTAACTCGTTGGAAAGAGCACCGTAGGTATGACTTCAAAGCACACGTTGAACAAATTCAGTTGCCTGTCAACTTTAGCAGGGTCTTTGTAGGCACACTC
>OOFB01008528.1:0-19557 GCA_900323305.1 Trachyrincus murrayi | reverse complement strand
AAACTGTGTGTGTGTGTGTGTGTGTGTGTGTGTGTGTGTGTGTGTGTGTGTGTGTGTGTGTGTGTGTGTGTGTGTGTGTGTGTGTGTGTGTAGGTTTGACAGCGTACTTACATTCAAACACAGTCCAGCCCAGAAGGGCAGGCGAGGAGCAGGTAGATCACATAGTAAGAAGAGAGGACCAGCAGGGAGAGTGGTCCACAAGTTAAACAAACACACCTTCTTTACTGAGCATGGCCCAGACGCCACACAGCCACGGATCAGTGACACCCTCCAAAAGGTTATTTTCCATCTTATTATTATTTATCGTATTGGTCGTTGTTTCACGACAAAGCTCTGAAATCATCATATTGGGATTTGGGATATATATTTGTTTGATTGTATCGTTCGTTTTGACTGTTTATTCACATATTTACTGTGTTTTGACTGTTTATTCACTGTGTTTTGACTGTTTATTCACTGTGTTTTGACTGTTTATTCACTGTGTTTTGACTCGTTTATTCACATATTCACTGTGTTTTGACTGTTTATTCACATGAGCGCTGGTGGTGTTTTTTCATTTTTTCAAACATTACATTATTTTTTCAATTCTGATTATTAATACATTGACGTGGTGTTTCCCTGTCTGTCTAGGTGCAGGGTTTCCTTCAGAAGGCCCAGAGGGAGCGGGAGCAGAGCCTCCTGGTCCCTGACCTGGGCTCTGCAGGTTCCTCCCAGGACCCCAGTAGGCAGGGGACCCGGGCTCCATGTGGGACACCAACACCAGAGATGGAGCTGATGGAGATGGTAAGCAAAGAGGAGGTGGAGGAGGAGGTCATGGAGAAAAGCATGAAGGGGATGGATAGCTGTGAAGAGGAGTTGGAGCAGGAGGAGGAGGACGTGGAGGCGGAGAAGAAGCCAGCAGGTCGAGAGATCTTCACTCTGGACATCCCAGACTTTCTCCTGCCTGACAAACCTGAGGGAGAGGCAGGTGAGCGTTTCATTGCTAGAATGGTGAATAATATTTGTGACATATTGGTGACATTTAAATGGTGTGCTGTAACCTAAAGACAAGTTTTGAAGGGCCACTGAGGGCCATTACATTTGCCAATGGGATTCATCCAGTAGGGGTCAGTAAAGGGCTCCATCCAGTACTAGGGTCAGTAAAGGGCTTCAAATGCTCAGTAAATATATTGAAATGGAAATTTGCTTGAAAGTCATTGGTTTGAAAATCTGATATTTTTTCAATGCTGGCACAATTGTGTTGTGTAGAGATATGTCTGGATTGAGCAATTGTTATTTCTCAATGCAGACATCTTGTTTGTTTTAAAAAATCTATTATGAAAATCCAAATGTATAAAATTCCACCGTTTATTAAACCTACGCTATGTAACTTTTATACTGCAGCTATTTACACCATAAAAAAATAACTGAATTAGAAAGTTTCTCAAGATTAAAAACACACCCATCCATGAGTCGACCATCCAGGGAATCTTCTCTATAACTCTTTTTATTCTAAACCTATTCTATTCTAACCTGACGTACCAGATGGTTTGTTACACAGAACCATCTGGGAAGTCTTCCTTGGAAACTGTTTGGAAAAGGGCAGGCACTTTCAAAAAATATCTGTGTATCATCGTCTATTACTGGCTAACTTCAACCAATCAGATCAACAAACCATATGACGTAATAGAGCGAAAACATATTTTCCATCGAGAAAAGCCTTCTGTGCCATTCTTTGCTCTTCTTTCAATGAAGAAATACTCTCCAGTTCAGATAAAACAGATGCTAGGCGCCATTGTTGTTTTCGAACGAACAGTTGCTTCTCGCTGTCGTCACACCTAAACCACGCCCCTAGCTGCCAGTAGTTCTTCATAGGAAGCTGATTGCTTCAAGCGCATAACTTGAAGCCTGGCATCCAGCTGCCTCGCAAGGGAACTATTGAGTCTTTATGTCATTTAGAAGCGTCGAAAATGACATAACTGTAGCTACAACTCAACCCACTAGAGGTTGCTTATGGAAAAACGTGTGTAGTGCAGGTTTAAAAAGTAGAAATTCTGTGTTGTGCCAGCTCCCAGTGGTGCAGAGGATGAGGAGGATGTGGGGAGGCAGAAGAAGCGCGGGAAGATGCGGAGGAAGTGGAGGAGGGGGTGGGGCCAGGACATGCCGGCGGAAATGAAGGCGGAGCCGGAGCTGGCCAAGTACTGGGCCCAGCGCTACCGTCTCTTCTCCCGCTTCGATGAGGGCATCCGCCTGGACCATGGTGTGTGTGTGTGTGTGTGTGTGTGTGTGTGTGTGTGTGTGTGTGTGTGTGTGTGTGTGTGTGTGTGTGTGTGTGTGTGTGTGTGTGTGTGTGTGTGTGTGTGTGTGTGTGTGTGTGTGTGTGTGTGTGTGTGGTAGTTTAAAAAAAACGCAGATTTCTATACGTTTCTATAAAGGTCTTTATTAAATATGAAAGTATAGCATAGCAGCTCCTCCAGAGAGCATGAAGAGATGTGTGCAGTGTAGCTGCCCTTCTGCCAAGAGGTTTGAGAAGCATGAGCTTGAAATGTACACCAAGTTAAACCCTAACCTAAGTCCTAAACCCAAGCACCAAGCCCTGGTGAAACACTGGGTTGGCATCTGCTTTTATCTGATTGGCTTACATCGGTGCCAGTTTATGTCACTTGCAATATCGTAGTTTGACATTCATTCTAATGTTTGTCCAGAGGGCTGGTTCTCGGTCACGCCAGAGAGGATTGCCCACCACATCGCCTCCAGGGTGAAGGACAGCTTTGTGGACTCACATCTGGTCATCGACGCCTTCTGTGGCGTGGGGGGGAACGCAATCCAGTTTGCTCTCTCCGGGAAGCGAGGTAGGTCTTTCACATGGTCCGAGTACATTTTACAACCACAAAGATTTAGTGACATTTTTTTCAAATTTGATTTGCTACATACTTTCCTGCAACCTGCAAGTTGCTCTTTAATCTAGAATGTGTGGATCTTGCACCTTGTGACATCATGTACAGTTATGACATGCTAAGGAGAACATTTGTAATCCCTTTTTTGCCCTTGTCTTTTCCCTTCTGTTCCCCGCGACATCCTCCCAGTCATCGGTGTTGACATAGACGCGGCACGTCTGGCGCTGGCGCACCACAACGCCCAGGTGTACGGCGTCGCCCATCGCATCGACTTCCTGCTCGGCGACTTCCTGCAGCTGGCGCCCCGTCTCCGTGGCGACGTGGTCTTCCTGTCTCCGCCCTGGGGCGGGCCAGACTACCTCACCGCTGAGGTGTTTGACATCAGGACCATGATCCAGCCTGAGGGATATCCTTTGTGACCGTGCTGGGATGGAAGTACAGTAACCACATGTGGAAGCACTAAACCTGTTGTAGTCATGTGACGTCACAGCATAATGTTTCCTCCACCAACCACTACTTCTGAAATTGTGAAAGTCAGATAATGATGAAATACTCTAAATATAATACTCACTAATATATGATGAAAGATCACTGGCTGATCAGCAGATCGGTCGGCCGGTGTCCAGGCACTGCTCGGTGGAGTTTTTGATCCATTGATCAATTTGAGCCAATCTAAAACAGAAATGTCAACAGTTTGCAACAAAATGGACCACATCAGTGTGTTTTGGTGTCTCTAACGACCTTTCTACTTCATCCTGTGGTTTTGAACAACACCTGTTTTAATTATTTACATCCCTAGAGCACTCTTTTCTTCTTTGATATTATATACATGTTCTACTTATAAATCATGCGTCATGTGTCATTCTCCTTCACCAATCACACTTTTGAGATTTTCCGGTTGTCCAAACTGATCACTGACAACATCGTGTACTTCTTGCCTCGGAATGCGGACATGAACCAGGTGTGTGTATTTTGGATAATTAAACTGATCACCATGGTTATCAGAGACTTCAATAGATTGGTGATAGGTTGCTCAGTTTAATCGGATACCTCTTTTGTGCTGAATTATTGAAAGATTAGTTATTAGTAGGTCGTCATTAGTATGCTCTCTCACTAGAAATAGGGCTTTTACATCAGAATGCATCATGGGATTTTTGTAGACGATATTCCACCATATTGGGTGACTCAAGAGAGTTGTAGTTTTTAGGCAAAACTGTGAAATCCTAAATCAACTGTATTCTACGACACATTTCGACTATAGCTATAATCCAAAAAAGATTGCAGAAAGAAGAGTATTTACTGGGACCTAGGTTGCTAGGGATGTACCTGCTACCTCTAGCCCTGATTTATTTTTCTGTATCTTGTGAATGCTTATTCCACCAGAAATTCCTATAGTTACAAACTTGAATTTTCAATCGCAGGTTGGCTAAAGTATATTGTTTGTCAGGGGTGTGTCCGGTACGTGTGTGAGAGAGGTCTAACGATAAAGTGGTAGGCACAACTTGTATATACCGTAACCTAGCCTAATGAAGACTGTTTTGCCCCGTCTCGCATGACCGTGGCAGTTTCAAACACAACAACGTCTCCCCATAATGACAAATTATTTCATGATTAGTTCCTAAACAATAACCAAAAATCCCATTACTACCAACGGAATAACTAACATCCAATGTGCCTGTTCCTCCCCCAAATGGCGACGGTCATTGCAATATGATGTCATGATGTACAAGCACTGGCTATATTTGTTAATTTAGTTGTATTGTTGTGCTGTAGTAATGTTGCTGATGTCGTGTTCCTCTCCTCTCAGATCGCCTCTCTGGCCGGACCAGGGGGACGGGTGGAAGTGGAGCAGAACTTTCTCAACAACAAGTTGAAGACCATCACTGCTTACTTTGGAGGGCTCATCAAGTCTGATGGCTAACTGTGTTCTTTTAGGATGTTATTTTTAACAAATGTACGGTCATTGTAATTTTTTAATTATCTATTTGATTTATAATGTCAACAAATAAAAAATGTATTTTATGATGTGCTGTATGAAGTTTGTGTTCATAAGGATTAACATACACAATATGGCAAGGCTTGTTTATTTGCTAGTAAGAGTTGTTAAAAACCAAAGTAACAGCAGAATACGTTTTATGTCGGGGAGCATAATGATAAGCCACTTCAGAGAGACCGTTTAGTTCAGTAGAACAGCACGCGCTCTTCAAAAATATGAATGCTAATTGCATTGAAATATGTTGAAAGAAAACCCCCTTTCAAAATACTAGGGAATCTGTGTATGGAAAGTAAAAAGTTGTTTAGAAGTAGATTTAGACTTAAGCTGTCGTGTCATATATTTAAAAATGTTGGGTCAGAAAGATGAGGTCAGTACATTGCATCATGCCGAGGCAAGGCGTGGTTGCCAAGACAACCAAAACAAACCATCAAACAAACAATCTGCTTCAGAAATCTTGTTGACTGAAGCCTCCACATAACTACACCAGACAGAGAGCACATTTAGAAATGGTATGGGTGGCCTATACTATGTTAACATATGTGGTATACATATTGCAGTGTGCAGAAAGTGAGTTGAACAAAGGTGCATTTACAGTTTGCTATTTATCAGAAGGGTTGGCTTTTCCAGATGGCCGCCATCTTTAAGCCACATGCTAGCGATGTGGGGAAAAATAGGCAAAAACAAGTATTTTCTGTTTGACAATCACAATTCCTCTTCTACGTCATGAAAAAGTAAGATAAAAACAGTAAATGTGTAATATTGTTTCACATATTCAGCTTCACAACATATTGACCAATTAACTCATTAGCTAATACCGAAAGTTGATTTTCAGAAAGGGAAAAACAATTTTTTCAGACATGTCACATGACCAGTTGTGCTGTTACATGCAAAAATGTAACCTGGAATTCTGAAATGTTTGTGTAATGTTTTATTTCTGATACTCGGGGTGATAGGCCCTAAGTTCTTAGTTGTTTTGATTTTAAAGCAACCCAGCACTAAACTAACCACCGGAATGACACCGTCTCAGAAACACAACTGCAACAGCCTGTGTGTCTAACTGATGTAATGGTTGCTCACTAGCGCATAACCAGGGTATTGGCCCAAGTGCAATATAAGGCATGTTTTGCATGCATCTAAATATGATCAGTGATATCCAAGAGTTTAACAAATAAACGTGGTGTGTTTGTAATCCAACATCGTGTGGATGAAGAAACACAAAAAAAACGTGATCCGCGTCATCCGCTTAACAGCCAATGTACTCTAATTGCGTGGAGAGAATGAGTACAATGAGACAAACAGATAAAATACAATCACATGTCCATGTGTCCTACATTGCAAGGTTGGTTTTTCCTACAAGCCTACAAGCCTGGTTTTTCCTTACAAGCATACAACGAGTTTCATTCATTTGCATCTTAAAACTAAAATAGGAATTCAGACATTCCAAAATGAACAATCAGAACAATCAATCAGAAATATCATTCAGGGGTGACTGAAGATGATGATATTATTAAAATATTAAGACTATAAGTGTTATGAAAACATCCCCAATTATTACATATAAGCTACACCTCTTTGTAATTATGATGAGATGTAAGCAAATTGAATACCGCACTCCACAGACGAAGAAGAAAATACGTAAAACAATGTATCTCTAATAATGTTGTAGGGTTGTTTTTGCCCACTTCACAGTGCATTTGAACAGATATTGCTACTAACAGTTACTGACTTAATCTTCCCTCAGTGATAAAGGCTTAAAGCATTTTGATGGACCAAAGAGACGCTCATGATCAGCGTTATTCTTAAAAAACCGAACTCTTGAATTTGGCAACAAAAACACAAAACAAAAAGAAAACACAATAACATTGTAGAATACATAGTGTGTGTTTAAAAAATATGCAAACATTGAATGCATCTACATACAATCAGAGCTCATTATTCATTAAGACACTTTGCCAGGACGTTATGGAAATGCAACAAAAATGAAATACTAACTGTAGTTCCGCTCTTAGTCCAAAGAATACTGTTAAGAAATTTATGATTTTCTTTCTGCTGTTATTGTGTAGTTCATTGAGGACAGGCAGGGTAAATATTCACACACACACACACACACACACACACACACACACACACACATTAAGGTTGTCAAAAAAGGCATAAAAGTAATGATAAACTAAGAAACAGATTTATGAAAAATCATTGGCATGGCATTAATAAATAAATGTGTAAAAAAATAAAACAAATAGCAAATAACTAATACAAAAATGAATTAATAGCGGCAACCTTGGGAACACTAAAGTATATAGTATAAAACGAATGATAAAGCTCATTTACCCATCATTAATTTGCTATAATCCACATGATCAAACATCCGGGACTTGTTATGGGAGGAAGCAAAGGCTCTGATGTATGCTTTAGATCAATAGGACGGAAAAAGACTGAGCAGACACAGGCCTAGATCAATAGGACGGAGAAAGACTGAGCAGACACAGGCCTAGATCAATAGGACGGAGAAAGACTGAGCAAACACAGGCCTAGATCAATAGGACATAGAAAGATTTCATGCCACTGCTGCGCCCTTTGTCAAGTAACACAAATAAGAAGCCACCAGTCGACAGTTGTTGTTTTTGTTGTTGTTTTGTTTTTTGATAAATCACTCCACACATCCACGCGGTGAGTCATTGGTAGTCACTGGTCTTGTTGAAACCATCTTACAACCTCCTCTTCCGACAGACAGAAACAAACGCTAGATGAACCACTCCTTCTTGCTCTCCTCGATCGTCTCTGTGAATGCAGGGTCGTTCACGATGATGGCGGCGTCGGCACAGTCGGCCGACTCCGCCCCCTTGGCCTCGTTGGTGTGGTAGGACCCCTTGTGGCGGAACATGTGGCGCACCAGGAAGATTAGGATGCACAGGGCCACGCAGATCACCACGGCAACGATCCCTAGGCGAAATTGATTGACATTTGGTTGATCATGTGAACCTACTTTTCGGACAGTTTTTGCACGCTTTTTGTGGACTTGTTTTGACAAATAGCACTAATATATTAGCAGCTCAAAGTTCATTGCTGACTACAGATATCCTGTCTTGTTGTTGTGTTTGGAATGCTAGACCGTACCAGAATATTCTAGAGGCAAATGTGTGGTCTTTTGTCTGACAGTTACATTCTGGCCCAAAATAGGAGCGTTGAACAGGACCGTGATTCTCAGCACACCTACACATTTACTGCTCAATGCGTCTGACAAACAAGAGTGATTTTGGGCCATGGGCATTTTGTCCAATGGAACATGCAATATCTTGTAGCAGAGGAGTACATTCATTCATTTTAAGTTCTATAAACGTAAGAAAGACCACGCCTGTTACTCCACCTACTTACCCAATAACCCCCCTTTAAACCCCCCTTCTCTACCTGTCTCTCGTAGCATTCTCCAATCGCACCCTCCACCTCCCCTCTCCTCCCTACTATTTAACCCTCCACCTCCATACTATCTCACCCTCCACCTCCCTACTATCTAACCCTCCTCCACCCTACTATCTAACCCTCCACCTCCCTACTATCTAACCCTCCACCTCCCTACTATCTAACCCTCCTCCACCCTACTATCTAACCCTCCACCTCCCTACTATCTAACCCTCCTCCACCCTACTATCTAACCCTCCACCTCCCTACTATCTAACTCTCCACCTCCCTACTATCTGTTTCTCCAGGTACTCACTGTAACATACTGTTGGAGGTGTGGTCTGTACATACTGTAACATACTGTTGGAGGTGTGGTCTGTACTCACTGTAACATACTGTTGGAGGTGTGGTCTGTACTCACTGTAACATACTGTTGGAGGCGTGGTCTGTACTCACTGTAACATACTGTTGGAGGTGTGGTCTGTACTCACTGTAACATACTGTTGGAGGTGTGGTCTGTACTCACTGTAACATACTGTTGGAGGTGTGGTCTGTACTCACTGTAACATACTGTTGGAGGTGTGGTCTGTACATACTGTAACATACTGTGTTATTTCTGCTCAACTATCTGCTGACAGCAACTATAACAGTGTCAACCGTGTGGAATTACCTCCAATGACTGCAGAGTTGCGGTCCAGTCTCTGGCGACTGATCATCTCTTTATTATATGGGAACACTGCACCAGCTGGGAAAACAAATTCATTCATTTGAACAATCTGTTGAATATATGTATAGTATCGTATAGTTGGGAAAGGCATGCGCAAGTGACTTAGCAGATGTCTTCACCACAGGGGTGCAACGGTACACTTGTCAACACAATAGTGTCAGGGGGGGGGAATATGTGTACTGTAGGCTCCTATCCTCTAGTTGTGCTGGTGTACATTTCTTCTGTGTCTCTATGTGTAATTAGTACTGTATGTTGAACCAATATAAAGATTTAAAAATATGAATCATAAACATTTATGTTAATTGCTTTGGTACTAAACTAAATAGACATTACTGAATTGTACATTTTGTATCTTATATCTTATATATGATTGATATATATATATATATATATATATATAAATCTATTTTCTGTGAAAACCATGTGTGCTTCTAGGTCATTTCAACCTATTGAAGGTCCTGTGTGTGTGTGTGTGTGTGTGTGTGAGTGCGTGTGTGTGATTACCAGTATCCATCTGCCAAGGGTCATTGGCTGAGCTGAGGGGGGAGATGGTGAGGGGCTGGGCTCCACAGTTGGACGGGACCAGGATACCGTGCGTGGTGACGGGCGCAGCCACCACACCGGACCGCAGCGCCGCCTTGAGTGGAGCCACGTTGTTGAACTGGACCCGGGACAGGCAGCCCACGAACCCGGGCGTGTTGTACCGCTTGATCAGGATAGGGTCAATCTGTCCCGTTTCTGATGGAGAGACGGAGTAGACTGGTGAACACTAGAAGCAAACCGTCACCTAAACACCACCTAACTCCAACTAACAGCAACTCTGTTAGTTGGTCTTAGTGTTATACCAAGTGTTTCTGAGCAAGACATATATTTTTTTTTCATCTATATACAGTATAACTATTCTCAATCAGGCAATCAAAAAGTGCCCTGCTAATGAATGACAGCAGTCATTATAAAAATAGTATAAATAATACTAATACTATAATACCAATATAAATAACTACATACGTTATATAATACTTACAATTAATTAAATAAATTGTAATGATTACAGTATACTACACTACACACTACAATATATACTAATACTACCCTTACTACACTAATAATGTGTTCAAAAACGTCCACATTTTCAAGAAGCGATCTATGCAGGAATAACGGAGATATATTTAAGTTGGCGTACCGAACACCTTCCCCAGGAAGATGGTCTTGACCTGGTTGAACTGGATGTCTGAGGCGTCTGGCAGCTTGTAGGTGGACACGGGGTAGAGGTCCAACTGGAGCATGGGAAACAACATAGACAGGGACAGGGTTGCAGGGTTGCAGGGTGGTGGTGGTGGTGGTGGTGATGGTGTAAAAGGAGAAGCTCTTTGGTGTGTGACACGACAAGACCAGTGTCAGCTGCAGACCAATGTTAAGGTCTTACAGGTGGTTTAATAGAAAGGGCAAGCAACACATCTAAAACTATATGAAGTCAATTAACAGTTGATAGTAAATCTGAAATGCTGAATGTACTAAACAACAAATTAGGATCGTATGAATTAGCATCTATAATTCACAAAGTACATTTATACTTTCAATACTGTCTGTAATGATTACATTATTGCATCTACATTTCTACTGCGCTTATTGTGTATATAGACATCTCTTCTGTATATTGTTTTATTCTTTGATTCTAAAGTTGTCCGTGTTATCTCTTTTCAATTCTACTACTGTCCTGTATTTTCTGCTGTGATTTCCCGACCGGTCTGGGATTAATAAAATACTCTTATCTAATATTATATCTTCCATGCAATGCAGTTGACCTGTTAAATGGAGTTAAAGGCAGGAGTAATGCTGAAACTGCTGCTATATTGTATAGTAATAGTGAGGCTGTGGTGAACCTCACCTGCAGGCGTATGCTCCGGAGGTCCCTGGAGATGTTCACATGGTGTGGCTGTCCGTTGGCCATGTTGCGGTGGTCCACATCGATGGTGTAGGTCTCCTTCAGACCCCCCAGGCTGTAGCGGATCTGGAGGGTGCCTGTGGCACACACACGATAAGTAGAAGAAGAATAAAACTACAATAAATATGCAGAAAATATGTCTACATACACAGTAAGAGTAGTAGATACGTAGATGCAAAAATAAATGAAAACATTATCGACAGTTGTGACAGATGTATATGCTACATTATTGAAACTAAACATTATTTCACATGTGGTACAAGCATGAATCAGTTAAAAACAAATACAACTACTACATTGACGAGGATCTAAAGCAGCATCTTTAGCAGACCAAAACCTGTATTGTGCAGCGAGTGGAAACACAGAGCAGGACTGACACACAGAGCAGGACTGGACACACAAAGCAGGACTGGACACACACAGTGCAGGACTGGACACACACAGAGCAGGACCGACACACGGCCGTGTGTTCATGAGCTCACCGTTGCTGCGCAGCACCACAGCCAGGTAGTCCGGGGTCTTGGAGCTGACGTACACCAGGATCCCCGGGGCATTGGAGGTGCTGAAGCTGAACACCAGCTCCTCCCGCGTCAGGTTGGTGTCGCCCAGCAGAGCCGCCCCCTCCATCGCAGCAGGAAGTCCCGCCTCCGACGGGAAGTCATAGCGCACCAGCGTCCCCGACTCAAAGTAGGCGCCCACGTCTGTCACAACACATGTGCACACACACGCCGACCACACACAAGCAGAGTCATCAAACACATGCACACACGCCACCAAACACAAGCAAATATATATAAGATATCAAGACATTGCTGAAGTCTGAAGCTGGTGTCATCATAAAAAGTGCTGTTGCTTGCTTTGAGGGCTTGCTATGCCTTGTTTTGTAGCTTAGGTTCCTTGCTAGTTCTCAAGAAGAGGTTAGGATGTCACTTATTCATGTCCTTTTGTATTGTATAATGATTTGTGTACATGCCACAAGTAGTATATTAGTTCCCCAGTTCAACAAATAACATGACTTTGTTCTAATGAGCACCAGTAACTTTGCTCTTGGGGTGTGTGTTTTACTTAATCTAATCCTGTTTGTCTTCACCACTCCTACCCGTGGCCTACTTTTGTTTGGTTTGAACAGCAGCATTGTGGGAAACCCTGGTGGTGATGACATCTGTGGCAGTGGTAAAAAGTTAGGTCTCAGCTCAGTGACTATGCAAAAAAGAATGCATTTATTTAAACAAATGCAGTATTTTCCTCCTATTGTATACAGGCAGAGTAATACCCCACATATGTCATCAGGACAGTGGATAGAGAGTCCCTGAAAGTAGAACAACAAACAACAACGTAAGGTCACCGTTGGTGCAGAAGCGCCCGTCGTATGCTGTATGGGAACAGTCGCAGGAGTATCCGTTGTACTGCTCCACGCATTTCCCCCCGTTGCGACAGTGCAGCCCGTAGTGGTTGCAGTGGCCCTGACAGCCCGGGTTGACCCCTGGCGTCACCCTGGCCCTCTCCTCAAGGTCAAGGGTCATGCCGTTGAGCCTCAGTGCGCGCATGCAGCCCAGGAACCCTCGCTGGCCACTTGAAGCACCTTTCATCACAAGCACCAGGAGATGAAGACATCCTCATGCTGTTACACACATGTCTGTGGGTGTGCATGTGTGTGCCTGTGTGTGTGCGTGCGTGTGTGTGTGTGTGCGTGTGAGCGTGTGTGTGTGGTGTGTGTGTGTGTGTTTGTGTGTATGCATGTGTTCATGTGGTGTGTGTGTGTGTGTGTGTGTGTGTGTGTGTGTGCATATTTGTCACTCCTTTCACCAAATTTGTTTTCGAAGGGCATATCCTGATGTGATCCTGATATTTATTCATGTATTTATTTTATACATTTTACACGTTTGTGATGTTTTGGCTTTGTATGTTTGTGCTCTTATTATTGCCTTATTTTTATGCCTGTGAAGTGCATTACAGCACCTATAAAACTTTGTTTTGTAAAGTGTATAAATAAAGCTCATATTATGACATTATATATGACATATCCCAGGGGCTACTAGCATGTCAGCGGACGAGGCGGGAGGCCTTACCGATGTACAGCTGACTGAACAGCTCCAGCCGTGTGTGTCCCTGCGGGGGGGCGGAGCGTGCGTCCCGGTACCGCCCGTCCAGCCTCAGGACCGCCTCCTTCAAGTTCCTCTCCGCCTCCACACGATGCCACCGGTCGTCGTCCAGGCGCGCTGGGGAACGCACACTCAGCTCCACCGCCCCATTGCCCACGTCGAAGGAGAAGGTGATCACCGACGTAGCTGAGACCAAAGAGAGAGACACGCTGAGTCATGTCGTTGACTTTAGCTCTAGTGAACATCTCAACTCACTGACTTGTGTTGAGTCATGTTTACTTTAGCACTGGTGTTGAATTTAGAAGGCACTTTGTTGAGATGCCTGTGTCTCTATATCATATATCTACCACTATTACAGATTACAGCTCTGGTTCCTATCGCTACTCTGGACAGTTGTTAAGTAGGTTGTGCAGAACGTAACTGTATGTAGCATTATGATGCATGTAGGATATGCATGTACGTGTGTGTGTGTGTGTGCTCTCACCTTTCAGCTCAATGCGTATGAAGTCGGTAGTGCCCAGGTTCTCCAGGAAGACACCGTAGGTGGAGGAGGTCTTGAAGTAGAAGGAGATGTCCGCGCTGGTCTCGCCCTTGAAGGAGGGGAAGTGCAAGTAGGAGGCGGGGCTTGTGAACGATGCCGCGTTCCAAAAGTCACCTTGAAGGAAACGCACACCAAATGCATATAGTCAGTCAGAGTGTGTGTGTGTGTGTGTGTGTGTGTGTGTGCGCGTGTTGCAAGTACTCACGGTCCCCCCGGCATCTCAGTGACCCCACGGTGAGCTTGGCTTCCGAGCCGGCCCGCCCTGTATCTCCAACCACCACCTGGCTGACTGGCAGGTGGTCCTTGTACATCAGTAGGCCTGCGTCTTCCCTCCTGAAGGGGGTTCCAATACAGAGAGTTTGACAATACAAAATAACAAACCCTCTGACCCCGCCTTTAAAAAATACTTTCAGGTTTTGTTCATTCTGGGGCTGCAGGGCTGCCGGCTCCCCAGTAAACGCCCTTTCATTTCAGCGGAGGACAGGTGTGTAGCATCTAGCTACAAATGCTAACAATAGCTAAACACTAAGAATAAATGTAAGGCTGCTGTCCGGTCCACCCACCACTGCCTCTGGTCCGCATCACAGTTGCAGTGGAGCTTAGCGCTGGTGCAATTGCGCTCGATGCCACACGCACACTTCTGTATCCCGGGTCCCGAACCCCCCCAGTAGAAATGCTTCTCGTTGGCCCGCCCAACCCACCAGGTGTACGGCACGCCATCTGGGTACAACAAAAACACACACACATTTTAATGCTTTTACTTCCAACACAGATTCAGCAGCAACAAGGATCACAACTCACAACTAATAAACCCATACATCCTGAATGCATCAAACATCATGTTTGTTTGTATGTGCAAAATCCACCATCTATCATAGTACCATTTTAACCTCATACGGTGAGTAAGAGTGAGTGTACGTGTAATAAAGGGGGTGAGCCAGCTGACTGAAGACTACCTGGGGTGTTGAGGAGGCGAGACATGCGGCAGGTGTAGGCGATGTGCTGCTCACAGTGATCAGCACCACTGGTGACCGCAAACACCTAGCAGGAAGTCAACAAAATACACTAGTAGGAAGTCAACAAGATACACTAGTAGGAAGTCAACAAAATACACCTAGCAGGAAGTCAACAAAATACACTAGTTGGTAAGTAAACAAAGTAAACAAAATACAAACATTTTGCCTGTTGGACCAAGTATATAATACAAATATAATGATATTTATATAATTTCAAAAACTAAAGAGTTCAATCAGTAGCCTACAACTATAACAATAATTCAGTTGTAATAAAGTATGCTATTTTTGAGTTATGCCCGTATGTCTTACTGTATTTCTGTATATCATTTTGTATATCTTGTACTCTTTTCCATATTTCTTCCGTTTCTGTTCTATTTTTCCTTTCCATGAAAACAGCCAGACAGAGTTGACATCTAGATTTGATCATGGCAGTTGTTGGTGAAGGTAATCCTACCAAATAGTTGCTCAGAAGAAGTACCCGTGGTAACAGAGAGAGAGAGAGTGAGTAACACCAGGTGTACCTGTTCTGTGGTCATGTTGTAGTCCAGCCTGAGCACTGCCTTCCCCTCCTGGTCCACAGCACTCACTGAAGTCTGAGGAGAGAGGTTGTTCTTCACCGACGTCCACACCGTGCCCTCTGAAAAGTCAACACCAGGATATTTGGACCTTTTTAGACTGTGTATTGTGTATTATAGGTACTCACTTTGGACCGATATACAATCCTGAACAGTCAGATCACACCAACAAGCAACATGCTGCTCACAGATACCTAGTTTAAGAGAAAATCTCAGGGCTACTGAGTCCTCCAGCAGCTTATTTGAGCTGCTTTTATCAAGATTGTGTTATGTTGAACCAGCTTGTTCTATTTAGTCCTTGTTTTCTTTCCCATTTTCATTTGACTCATCTTTATGTATTTCTTTATTTAGGTTATGTGCTACTATAATGGCTTTCCCTAATGCAGATTGTAAACTGTATCTAAAAAGATACGATTATATGGGGGGGCAAATAACTTGGTTGGGGGGGGAGTTGCCTTTATCTTCACCCTATTAAATATTACAAACATTTAGCAAACATTTTGAAACACAACCTAAACAATGAAAGAGCCTACTTCTTCCACCCATGAGAAAACACAGCGGCCCCTACCTGCCAGGTCACAGCTGACCCGGAGGGGTTGCAGGGGACCGCTGCCGTCGGGGTCCACCCAGTAGCTCCCCGAGGCCTTACCCAGGTGCATGTACTCCTCACAGGACTGCTGGTACATGGCTACAACAACAACACTACACATCAGCACTCCCATACGCTTACACATGACAACACGCTATATCATTCTCGTGTGTATGTGTATGTGTGTGTGTTTGTGTGTATGTGTGTGTGTGTGTGTGTGTGTGTGTGTGTGTGTGTGTGTGCATGTGTGTATACTTACAGGTATGGCAGGTGGCTCCTGTATATCCAGTACTGTTGCAGTTGCAGCTGAACGTGTCCCATGTCTGTGAGCAACGGCCACCGTGCTCACATTGGGTTGGCACACACCTGGAAGGCGTGCACGTGTCACACACAAGCACATACACACACACACATATCATGAATGTCCCCTGAATCCAACTGAGCATTCACCATGGAGTTGAGAACAGAACATGATTTTTGTTTTATATTTGTTGCATCAAATGACACCTGCTACTAACTTCAACATTTGAAATAACCTGTGTTTCAGTTATCCTTACCCTTACAGTATATACGAACAACAAATACATAAACATTGTCGCACAGAATGTGCTGAATACTGAACGTCAAGTTTAATATCACAGTTTAGTCAGTAAAACTTAAAAGGCATGATCTAAAACTGCTGTGCACACCTGTCTATGATGGCACACATGTCCAGGCTGACGTTTTCAAATGTCCCGATGATGCCTTGCTCCACGGCCCTGAGGTCGGCCAGTTGGTCGTCCACGTGGATCATCTGCATGCAGCCCTGGAAGGAGCGCTGCAGTGGTGGCGTGTTGGTGCGCAGGAAGTAGCCTGGGAGAGGTGGACGGAGGACGGAGTCAGACTCACAACCCGTTCACACCCGGCCGCTCACCGTGTCTCGGGTGATCCGATCACACCCGCTCAAAAACACACGAGGTGTGAGTGTTTCAAAAAGACATCTGATTACCAAAAGTACATTTGGAGGTGATCGTTGGGGTTGTGTCGTGAATTGTGTAGTTAGGGGTGTAGTATGAACATTATCAGTGTAGTGTGTAGTTAGGGGTGTAGTATGAACATTATCAGTGTATTGTGTAGTTAGGGGTGTGTAGTATGAACATTATCAGTGTATTGTGTAGTTAGGGGTGTGCAGTAGTATGAACATTATCAGTGTCGTGTGTAGTTAGGGGTGTGCAGTAGTATGAACATTATCAGTGTAGTGTGTATTTAGGGGTGTAGTATGAACATTATCAGTGTATTGTGTAGTTAGGGGTGTGCAGTAGTATGAACATTATCAGTGTAGTGTGTATTTAGGGGTGTAGTATGAACATTATCAGTGTATTGTGTAGTTAGGGGTGTGCAGTAGTATGAACATTATCACTGTAGTGGGAACAACAGTCAAAAGTTTTTATTTTTTTATCTGGTAAGGCCAGTTAGCTTTTACATTGATGATCTAAAACAGATATAAATTTCACATATTCATGAAGGTGATTTATTTTAATTTGTCTCCATTGCTGTCAGTGACTGATTTCTGTCTCCGTTTTACGACACAAACGATTGAAACAAAAGTGCAGCACTACAGCAGCATTAAATGGAGCATTAAGGTGTACTCCTACACTCTATTGCATTATAGATTCTGCTTCAAAACGTGACTGTACCAAAATAGCTGACTGCCATTGTTCTGGTGTTCAACTGATCTATTGTAGAAACCAATAAATTACAAATAAAAAAACTACTTTCATATTGTGAAATATACAATATACAAACAAAAATTTATGTCCAATAATGTATTAATGTGTCATAAAAAACTAAATCTAGAAACGAGAGAGGAAGACTCCTGTTTGTGTAATCACAGAGTCTTTGACGAGAGTAGGAAATCCTGTAAGGTGGTTTAAAAAAAAGAAAAGGTAACGGTACAGAAACAGAAACTGGCAGAAGTTCAGCGGAGCACTGGGAGCCCCGGGAGCCGGTCGATACGCCCCGGGAGACGGTCGATGTGCTCCGGGAGCCGGTCGATGCGCTCCGCCCCGAGAGCCGGTCAATACGCTCCGGGAGCCGGGGCGTATCGTATTTTATGTATTCTACATTGTAGAATACATAAAATAAAACAGGAGTTGCAGCAGGTTGTTCAATTACATTAAAAATGGTCAGTCGACACGATGGATTGATTGATTATTTTAGGTTACTACTCCTAGTAGTAACCTAGGAGCCCACGGCTCCTAGTGCTGCTAGTGATGGCTTCAATGCAGATCACATTTCGTTGTACTTTACTGCAATGACAGTTGAATGTAATTTAATCTAATCTAATGTAGGTTTTCATAATCCCTTACCTCCGAAGTAGTAGGTCCCCCCGGTGGTGATCTGAATAGGGATGGCAGTTCGGACGGTGGAAGACTCGTCGCCATCGATGGTCAACATGGCGTAGTTCTCCAAGGCATTCAGATGAACACTGTGCCACTGGCCATCGTTTAAGTTTGACCCTGTGACAGTCAAGAGGTGGTTACCGTGGTTATAATCGTGATCATAATATAATACACACACAACATGTAATATAGTATAATATCATTCAAATATAATGAGCTGTATGCTAATAATATGGCTACTGTATTATGAGCAGAAACATTTAGCAGTTTAAGACCATTAAGAAATCCAAGAGGTGCATTTACAGAAAGTAAAGCAGCCAGTGAGTTAGCCATTAACTATAAATCACATTCACTGAAATGTATTGAAGCTTTCACCTTTCCTAATTACTGCTGGTCTTGATACTAATGCACTGAAGCTATATAGCAGATGAGGTGCATATCAATAGGCAAATAAAAATATATATTTCCCAACAAATCTCATGGAGAAAGAGCTTAACATCAGAAAACATGGGAAACAATAGTGGTTTAGCCACTAGTGTATTATAGGTATTCACACTAATACACCTCTAGTGTATTATAGGTACACACTAATACACCTCTAGTGTATTATAGGTACACACTAATACACCTCTAGTGTATTATAGGTACACACTAATACACCTCTAGTGTATTATAGGTATACACTAATACACCTCTAGTGTATTATAGGTACACACTAATACACCTCTAGTGTATTATAGGTACACACTAATACACCTCTAGTGTATTATAGGTATCACACTAATACACCTCTAGTGTATTATAGGTATACACTAATACACCTCTAGTGTATTATAGGTATACACTAATATACCTCTAGTGTATTATAGGTTGTGGAGTGTGTGTTGTTGGTGGCTGGTTTAAGCAGCCTCACCTGGTCAGAGTTAGACTGATTAGACTCTGGGACTGGGTGAGGCTGCACACCTGTGGGGCATTGGCCAATCAGGCCACCAGCAAAAACCAGCCACCAGCAAACACACTCAGAAGGAGCTCCAGCATGTACCACCTGCTCTGTTGTTCAGACTACCACAAACTAACAATAAACCGGTTTACTCATCCACTGCCTGTGTCCTGCTGTGGGAGAAGCCCGGGAAAGCCATAGGAGATGGCATGTGGCAGGGGAAAACTGCCACATAGGTATACACACTAATACACCTCTAGTGTATTATAGGTATACACTAATACACCTCTAGTGTATTATAGGTATACACTAATACACCTCTAGTGTATTATAGGTACACACTATCGGTGGTATCGGTGAATGGGCATAAAACACCACCCAGTATTCAAGACACTGAGTCACGAGTGTCATGTCTCACCCGAGGAGATGTCGATGCGCGTGTTCTTCCTCTGCGTCACGTTGATGTAGAC
>OOFB01008524.1:14928-39928 GCA_900323305.1 Trachyrincus murrayi | reverse complement strand
GAATTGTAACAAACATAACAGTTATGCACACCACAAAATCCCTGAAGCCTCCCGGGGTGCATCTACGCTTTGATCGACTACAAAAGACATCGGCAGTCATCCATTCACACCCAGGCTGCACCTTTCGCAGGCGGCAAGAGTGCACAAGATGAATATGTAGCGTGAGTTATACGAGCGTGAGTTATAGTTCAGAGTGCAAAACGTAACTGAAACAGGCGCATGGGACATGGGGAGAGAGGAGAGGGGTGAGGGGAGAGGGGTGGGGCCCTGCACACACAGTTACAGCGTGGTGCAGTTTCCAGCCCACGGGACGGGCGGTCCGAGCCAGACAAGCAGACCACGTCGCTTTCCTGATTGATGGCGTCTCGCCGTGCAATAGCTGACGGGGGCAACGTGCACATCTCCTACCCGCACGAAAGCCTTAAGTGGCGATGCACGGCATCCACGGAGCTCCCCCTTCTTCGTATCCCCCTGCATGTGGCACCGAGGACGACGCGTGAATGGATTGAATCTTCCTCTAGAAGGTAATGCATACTGGCCGCTACGGTACACAGTATACTGCATACTGTATGAGCCCACTACTTTCTTCATCCATCCTCCTGTCACCCGCCACCCCGATGCCAGGCCATGTCTGCTCTGGCGGGGGGCCAGTCTGGCCCCATCCCCAGCGCGGCCCTAGCAGATTGCGAGGCAGGTCCCGGCTCTTAATGCTGACACATCGCTAACAGTAGCCAGGGCCGGCCGGAGACCACAGGGGTGGGGGTGGGGGGAGGGGGGGGCTAAAACATCAGCACAGCACTATTTGCAACGATTCGTATGGCGAAACGTCCCACCTCTACCTCTGAGACGATTCTGAGAGTCCTCCGAGACGTCTCACGGTGGGGTGATGGATTGCTGGCGTAGTTCGAATAGATCTGGGAGATATTTGAGAGCTGCACACCGGCGACGTTCTGAGAACAAATCAGTTTATTATTCAAGTTAAAGTAGCGCTGTTTTAAGACAAATAGGGATAACCCGTCCCTGCGCTTTTTGCACGGGCGGGGTAGTGTGAAACCATTTGACCATAAGTCAAATTGACTATAAATAAAGGTGCAAATAATGTGCTGTAGGTGGGGGTATTTTGTCGTTTTAAAAAGGATGGGAGGCATATATCCTCGTAAAAATGGTGTACAATCTACTGTGTTTACTCAGAACGTAACTACATTCAAGAAATGGAAGTAAAAGTAAAGCTAGGTAAACCAATTTCAAAAATCTAACACAGGCAAACTCTCACAACACACGTCGATCCCGCATGGGCCTTCATCATTTCAACAACTGCCGACGATTTCCATTTCACTCTAAAATTTGGGATGGGCCTATATGCTGATTCCACGGATGAGGATTCCTGCACCGATGTGCTTAGCAGGCCATGCAAAACAAGATTGGCAGAAACGAGGATATCCCATCGATACACCGCCAGAACCAGCAGTGCCACTGATTAATGATGCAAGCCCTTTTCTCTCCCTTATAGCCTTTTGTGTGACCCCTGACTCCTCATCCCTCCTGGGGTTAAACTTATTACCCTTTGACTCCCGTGACCTCCGCAGTGAAAGGAAGCGGAGATTGAAGGATGACCACTACTCTGGTCCCTATTGGTCGAGGGCCCGCTGGCCAAACTGTGGCCAGAGGGGGGCTGACCATCCAAAGCCCAGGGGAAATGCGACCCGGGCCCTGCCACACGCTCTGTGGATAATACTATTAATGGGTCAATACCGAGCAAACAGAGGGGGCTAAAACTACGCAAGGAGAGTAAGAGGGTCGAGGAGGAGTTATTGTTAAGGGCAGCAGATTTGCATTTACATGTAGGCTTTTTGTTTGGTTTGGGGATTTCAAAGCATAAGACGATTTAAACAGGACAAATTAGGAGTACGACTGACTTCACAATGGATTAGTGAATATATACATTCACTAATATATAGAACTGGTACACGGCAATCCATGTACACAACGGGTCCACAAACGGACTGATCACTTTTCATACATACTACAGCCTGAAGCTATGAAATACCCATCATGTATATGTAGGATATACATCAAACATATTGAACACTTAGGGATTGATGTTTAACAACGTAGCTGCAGCTCTTTTTAGGTGGAAAAAAGGGTGTCATCATTTTCTTTTCCCCGGGGTGTTCACACCTAGTCAAAAAACAC
This sequence comes from Trachyrincus murrayi, assembly GCA_900323305.1. Classification (NCBI taxonomy): domain Eukaryota; kingdom Metazoa; phylum Chordata; class Actinopteri; order Gadiformes; family Macrouridae; genus Trachyrincus; species Trachyrincus murrayi. Next base: position 37,735 of record OOFB01008524.1, on the reverse strand, counting down.
CCCCATCTTCCTCAAACACAACAACATCACGCTCAGACTTCTGGTATTGTTGCTGGTTTTATTACACCATTCCTTTTTATAGCAGATCTATTTTCAGGAAGAAAAGAAATGCATAGAAATGTTGCATTACCTTTCTTTATGCAGGCGTACATTAACGGTGCATAAATAACTCGGCAAAATCTGTTTAAAATATGCACCGTTGTGATTATTTGGCAGCCACATATGAATATGGCCTTGCTGCTGGGAGTGATTGATGGTTCCACCTGTCAAAATTGATCACCCTTTTCTGCACCTCTCCCTCACATTAAAACAACCCCACATAAATGATTCCCAGGAGAGACGGGGGCATATTATGGCCGCGATTCAAAATAGTGCACGCAAACGTATTAACTTGCCACGAGGCAGCCCTCTCTTAAATCCACCTAAATATCACAGGTTCACGAAGCATCTGCACTCAAAACACAACACGCTCGGTGTCTCACTGCAACAACAGTTGAGCGGCAATAAGCAGATTAAAGTGCAATTCAATCAACAACTGGCTGTGAACCTATTGCATGTGAGAAAATTGCATTTGATACAAAAAAAAAAAAAAGAGGCAAACATAGCCTTAAAAGTACAGCTGAACAATATGCGGCAACACAGAATCTCCCCAGACCTAAAGTTGCTGAGAACTGCGCTTACAGTTGGCCATGTAAACAATATGAACAGACACGAGAGACACACACACTCTCTCACACACACACACACACACACACACACACACACACACACACACACACACACACACACCCCTTTCTCCACGGTCGTTATATGGCAGCATGGTGGTAGCATGTTTTGCGGGCGCGTACAACTCGGCTTCTCTAGCTAACACTTCCATCTCTCCTCCAAGACTTTCTGTTGGGGGTCTGTTCTCTGCCGCCCACATTCTCCTTCCCTCGCTTATCCGCTGGATCTCCGCCAGTCTTCTCTTGCCTCTCTCTGTCTCCCTCTATCTCTCTCTCCCTCTATCCATCTCTCTCTCTCCATCCTAGCCCTCTCCTGCCCCATGTCCCCTCCACTCTGACTGTAGCACAATATTAAAATGCTTCCATTAATCATTAACATATGCTCTTTCTGGCTGCTAGTTCACAACTTGCTAGCCTCCTGGTGTGTGTGTGTGTGTGTGTGTGTGTGTGTGTGTGTGTGTGTGTGTGTGTGCCAACGTCTGTGTGTGTGTGTGTGTGTGACCATGTGTACCCTAACAGTCTATGCTCTCATCATACTCTATCTAGGATTGCGCGGGACACACAACAACAAGGCATTGTGGGTTATGACAAAAACGGGAGCAACAATGAACATGAACCAAAAAAATGCAGCAACGGCCAAATATGCGGCGACGCATCGGACACTTCGGTCTACTCCATTTCTACGACCGCATCTCATCGCATGTCCCCGCTAACACAGCGACCCCACCCCCAACATCCACCCTCCCCTCCACTTTTCTGGACACCATGCTGAAATCCCATCTGATTCTAGGGGAGCAGTCATCCCTACATAAATCATTCCCTTATTTCATTGGCCACACATTACATTGAAAGTATTGATTTTTCTCGCCCCCTGCCTCCATGCCGATCGCTAGGAAGCCCTTCCAGCGGTCACAACAGGAAGTGGAAACAAATCTCGAGTGTATTTCCATTGTCCACAATGGCGGACTCACAGCTTTAGTCGCAGAGAGAGAGATGTTTGTGTCCTGCTATACATACACGCACACGCACACACACACACACACACACACACACACACACACACACACACACACACACGACCCAGACTTATGTTGCAGCAAATGTGTAAATCCTATGGGATATTATGAGTGCAAATGAAATATGAACCAGGCCAATAAATCTTAAATAGAGTGTGTGAGACTTGATGATGACGATGATGATAATAATAATGGATGAAGGGGAACTATTACGGCCCTCTAAAACAAAGAGGCACTTATCTGTGAAGCAGCAGGTAAACCCATCCAGCCAAACAAAGCCTTAGGAAGAGCGAACACTGCCGTTTCCATGGCAGCGTAGCCGGGGATGCACTTTGAACCCTGACCCTATGCTCCTGCTAAGGCTCTGAAGCATTGACCAAATCCAGGGTCAATCAAACAGAGGGTCGCGGGGGGTCAAATGGCAATGACCCTTGCTGGTTACGCAACCCACCAGACCTTAACACCACCTTCCCCTCGCTGAAGATAAAGGCGGATGGGAGTTCATACACGGCAAGGTTACCTAAAGTCATGAAAACTCAAATACATTGATTAGATTTGGTATGATTTGGCATATATTGTTTATTTCCCCATTTTCATGAATGAATGAAGAATTTTATTTTTTCTTTACGAAATCCTTGTTCTTGTGTTTGTTGTTTTTCAGAAACAATAAAAACAAATCTGATCATTTTGTTGTTTGGATAGCAACATATATATCTATATATATATATCATAATATCACAGATCACAGATATGATATATATAATTTAATCTTTGGCTGTGTCTAATATAGGAAAGATGATCGCAACGGACGCGAGCACATAAACAGCCGGACCCTTCCAGAACACGCTGAGCATAACGGTCTCTCCCCCGTGTTTCCAGCGCTGTCCGACCGCGTGAACAAAAGACGCACGAAGCAGAAGTACAGCGGCCCGGTCTGCGTGTTGTACACGCAGACAAGGTAGAACGCAAGACATCAAATTCATGAGCGAATTTCGGGGCCACAAAAGGCTGCGCCGTCGGTGATGAGTCAGCACAAAATGGAGTTTGACGCTGAGAAAGGACTCCTCCGTCAGGTCCATTAAAGAACAACAATGCCCGGGCAGACGTGTCACAATCACTTCTGAGTGAAGAATACAGCAACAAATGAGGGACTCTTTACAGTACTACAAAACAAAAGAGAGGAGAAGAAGACGGAGGGAGCGGTAGGGGTGTGTGTGTGTGTGTGTGTGTGTGTGTGTGTGTGTGTGTGAGTGTGTGTCACAAGTATAAGAAGAAGTCTTGCAGAAATAAGGTTTTAAAAAGAAAATGGGTGGGGACGGATAAAAAAAAAAAAGGGTGCGGGCCAGGGGTGGGGGTGGAGGAGGAGGGGTGATCAGAGGGGTGGAGGAGGAGGAGGAGGGGTGATCAGAGGGGGGTGGTGGTGGTGGTGGTGGAGGAGGGGTGATCAGAGGGGTGCCAGACACAAAGAGAGCAGGCCGTGGCCCGGTGGCACGCGATGGGCAGATTAACCAGCACTTCCTCCCCTAACTGAAGCATTAGGACACCTGACTGAGTCCCGCCAATGGCAGCCCGCCAGGAAGGGAGGGAAGACGGGTGAGGGAGGGGGGGGGGCAGGCCGGGGCTCGCCTTTCAACACCAGGGCTCTTCTACAACACAAAGAGGGGTGTGGTGGGGTCTGGGGTGGGGGAGAGAGAGAGAGAGAGAGAGAGAGAGAGAAGGGGCAGGGGGGGGGGAGCCATAAGCCTCACCCCCTCACCATCTGCTGCCCCTGGCTAACTGAGGACAAGGGGCAGGGCCGGGCCACAGACTGGGGGTCTGTACAGTGTGTAAGTGTATTTAGCCACACTGAAACACACACACTACACACACACCATGTGCGTGTATACACGCTTGTGTCAGTGGGTGGGTGCGTGGCATGGCAGATGGAGCGAGCATACTCCTGGCACTGGTGCAGTGATGCACGACAGTAAGGACTCCCCTCCCACACCAGTACTACCAGCCGCGTGTCGGGACAGTTCTTTATGTTTGATTAACACATCCCTAATGAGAGACGTGAGGCGGTGTGTGAGCAGTTCATCCATACATACGGCTGGTTGAGGCAGGGCCAGGCTGGCGTTAGCCTACGGCCGCTAGCGCTAGCCGCCTTCCCGTTGGCTGGTAAAACGCTTGGCTTAATAGCGCAACTGTTTGTTTTGTGACGGTGCAAATATGAACGAGACAATTGTGTGTAAAAAGAATTTAATGAGGCTACAAAAATAAACCTCCATAATTAGAAAATAGAGCGTATTAATGTAGCGTCGCTAGAGCGTTGTTTTGGAACGCAGGGTGGGTGTGTTCTGGGGTTGTTTTTTTCAATATGAAAAAGGGGTCAGGGAAGCAGACAGTTCGCTCTTGCAGAGCATTAATCTGGAAAGGTCTATAATCCGGCCTTCTGGGCAGAGTAAGGTACAGCCTCCTCTAAACAGTAGCTCTCTCTCTCAATACACACCACACTGCTGCGGTGGGGGTGTGTGTGTGTGTGTGTCTCTCACACCAACCATCATTCAGAGCACAACCTTTTACCACATAAATATTCTAAAAACAGCCACACGTACAGTACAGCAGCAGCAGTAGGCTGAACGTTTAATGGACACTTTGCCCATTCTATAAAACTGCCATCGGACCACCAGCATTTTAATTAAATCGATCTGAATATGAGAACACATGGGGAGGAGAAACAATGCAACACGGTACAACATGACTTGTTTACTCGGGTCAGCATTTCAGAGTAACATCAGGCACATCGTTTCAGTGAGCGCATACACGGATACCTCCAAGGTATCTCGGTAATGACGAAGTGGCACCGAAGTGTCTGTAACAAACACAACATTAACGCATTGACTTTATTCATCGCATACAGACATCCCAGAAGCTTCTCATGAGCGGAGTCGGCTCCGCTACAACGCACCTTCAGGTCGGTCTGGAAGACGCACTGCTCCGCGACAGGAGCGCTCCTCCTGCAGGAGGTCCGTCCCAGGTGGACGTCCAGGATGTACCGCACTCCTGCGACTATCTGCAACACACCGGGACCCCCCGTCAGGGGACCCCCGTCAGGGGACGTACCGAACAAAGTCTCGGGCGTCGCCGCTGTCAAAACACGTGTTGAACCCTTTACCTGGACCTGGGCTGAGGTGATGTTGAGGAGCCTGTACGCGTACACGTCGCCGACGTTGGCGTCGTTGAAGTTAGCGACGGCGAAGCGCGCTGCCCGCGCGACGTCGCTCCTGTTGTGAGGGACCGCGCGCGGCTCGCCGGTCATTGGCTGGACGGCGCCGTCAACAAGTGGCGCCGCGGCCGCAGCCCACGCGAGAACACGCAGCAGCGTAAACGAGGTCATGTTCTGACGTCTGAAGTGTACGGCGTTCCAGATGTCGTGCTCTTTAATGTAGGCGCGAAACACACGCGCACACACACGCACACCTGTACCGCATTCACGTAATCAATTAACTCAATTAACTCAATTAACCGCCAGACACGCGGTGGTTCTGGGTACACACACATGTAATATACACTCAGTTTTAATCACAAATACAAATACATGTACGTCTCTTTGATAGGGTTTGATTTTTTTATTTGGAAAAACGGCTAAATATAAACATCACTACACATTAAATATTTTCCCATATGTACAATAAGAGACAGCTTTAGTGTCAGCCACGTGAACAAACAATACAGGGATTAATACAAGATTCCTGATAAAAGTTATACAACTGAAATGTGATGTCATTTCATATTCTATAGAAAAGCCTTGATGACAGGGAACCTACTTCTGCATGAAAAGGGGCTATGCCACAGCTGATTTTACATCTACATCTAGAAAATACATAAAAATGTGCATTCCAACAGCGGTTCCATTGGAATGCACAATGTCAACAAAAAACAGTATTTCTTAATACGATCCCTTAAACAATAAAGGAATGTAATGCGTGTTAATTTCTTTTCATTGCCGAAACCACGTCAAATTTAAAAACTCAAACACAACATTACTAATTCATTATTTATTGGGAAGTTCACCCTTGGAAATATGTTTTTTACGATTTAAGTAAATACATTTATTTTCCTCCACACGTTGCTTAGTCGTGGTCTGAAACCAACTCTGGTTCCAAACCGGTTTCCAGTAGTGCAGAAGGATAACGGCTGATATGTATAGTGTGTTTTGTCTTGGCACAAACTGGTTGTGAGTCACGCGAGAGAATGTGAAAGAGAGCAACAATTCAGACAGCGTTTTACAGACAGAAATGTGCAGGGAAAATACAGAATTTTCAATAATGCCCTAGCCACATTCAGAAGAAAAATGTACATTAAAAACATTGTTGCTATGGTGCTGGAGTAGTCTCCATCAGTTTCTTCACAAAAAAAGGTTATACATATTCCTGAACTTTAAAATCCTCAAAAAATACAGAGATCAATGGGCCTTATTCTCCTAGCGGCCATCTTGGTTCTAAACACTAGCATATTTTTTGTCAATAATGTTAAAGAACAATATAAAGTATTGTATGATTATAAAAACAGCAGACTTCTATTAGATGGTTAACAGCAGCAATTGTCTCCTAAAACCAACACATTGTGATTATTTAGTGACCAATTTGGTTTTGCAAAAAAAGGAATTCGGAGGAAATAAATGACAGAAATAAATAGCACAATAACACGCGACGCTAGCCAGAAAAACGATCTCCGCGAGCAACCTGGGATTAAAACTACGAATAATAATAAAAACGAAATACCTCAACTAAAACAGCCCAACCCATGAAGGATCTGTGACATCAAGAAAGAGACATGGAACAAAAATATATATAAAAAAATACAAAACGAGTATGGAACTTTTAGAGGAGGTATCGTACCCACGTCCTGGTGTCTATGACTTCAGCGACCCTGGTGTGGGTGCCTACACGTGAGGCGGCTGTTTGACTGGCCAGCAGCAGTAGGAGGAGGAGAAGGAGGAGGTGGAGGAGGAGGAGGAGTTTTGCCAACACGCTACACATTGGCCCGCTGTGGGGCGAAGAGAGCCTCCAGACCCAGCGCCTCGGTAGCCAGAGAGTCTTTCTCCGGCTTGGGTTTCTTGAACAGCGACGGCAGGTTGCGGATGTGGACCTCCTTCCTGAACTGCTGGCATAGCGCTTTCTGAGGGAGGAAGCAAGGAGGGGTGAGTTAGTTAACAACACAGAGCTGCACTAGATTGTACTGAGGTAAGAAACAACCCAAATTAATGTAGGAGGCCTACATATGGATTTTACAGAAAAAATATTTTGTTACCCTTGGTGGCCATGATAAAATGCTGTTTACTTTGTTTTGGAGCTTGTGGAAGAATCACCTGATCTCACTACCATGTCGTATTCTACATTATATTAGCTCACACCGCTCCTGTTCCTCCTACACTGATAGCTACGTGAACGTAGCGCCCTGTCCAGTTCAACGCTAAACAAGACCTGCACACCTGGGGCTCCAAGGCCTCTGGCTAGCAGAGGACCCTCACGCCCTGCATGCTTCCACAACAACACTCTGTTCTTCCACACAGACGAGTCCAAATCACTGTCTTCTCCGTTAGCATGAACAATAACATTATCACATGTCACACACAGAACCGGCCCACGTTTTTCCCATTTCCTTCTCTCGGATTTCCTCAGAGAGCCACAGAATGCTTAGCTGAATGTATAGAAATAAACATAATGATCCTGGGTCCACCTCGATTAGGAAGACCCTAACAGTTTGGGCAGGCCAATCGGTGGGCACGTGAGCTGTGATTGGGCTGATTGGTCTTGACACGACTCGAAGGGCAGAACGTGCAGCTCCATGGACCAATGGCTGGCTGCAACCAAGAATCCAAACGCAAACGGAAGTGGGGGAACTAAACCGGTAAAGTCTTGGGTCAGACTAGGGTCCACGTATCTAATTCTCATCTTCTTAAATCCTTACAATTCCTCGACAGAGCTATTTATTTTTATTAGTTGAATATTACTGAGGGACTTCAGCCACCATTGTTTGACTCAGCAGTCTTCAGTGGCCATTGTAAGCGCAACACTGCCCCCTAGTGGCGAACACAAAGCACATTACCCCAACGGAGCCCGCGATGAGCTTCTTGAACTGGTCTTTCCTCTTCTTGTCTCCGACCTTCTGGGCTTTGGGGTCCAGGAGTCGGTGGTCGTACTGGTCCAGCGCCTCCATGTTGATGTCCGGGATCTGGCTCATCACCGCTCGCAGCTCTGCGTAGCGGGGCCGCTAGCGGGCAGAAAGAAGCGGGGGAAAAAGACGACGACAGAGAAAGTTTCAGTTGAAAGGTCCTTAAAGTGGATATACAAGATGCAAGATGTTCTAGAAACATTTAAAGGCGGCAACAAAAATACCCCGTGGACGATCACACTCAATGCCAGCAGGGTCAGAGAACCGGGTCAGAGGATGGCAAGTCAAAGCTGACAGTAGACACAACCCCCCTGTAACTGTGGTTTGTGGAGGACCTCTCACCAGGTTCTCATAGATGAGCATGGCCAGCAGGGTGAGGGTGGCGCTGCACACCTCGTGCTGCCCGTGGAGCTGCAGGCCCTTCAGGACGCTGATGAAGAACCACGTGACGGCATCTGGAAGGAGGTTGCCCCCGACGATCTGCCCACACACACGAGACACAACCCGGCCATGACATACACTGACAGACGGTTCCTCTTCACACCATCATATACACATCTGCATTAAAAGACCATGAACGGCTGTCTGGTGTAATGAGCACACACGTCCTTGTTGTAATATTAATAGAGGTAGTCGATTGGCTAGCTTTTCAATCTGGTTTTTGTTAGCAACTAGAGATTTGCCAAAACAAAAATAAATACATACATTACCACGTACCAGTCCGTTTCAGACTTCTTACTAAACTAAATGTCTTGTAAACACAACACAGAACTCCCTAACCATCCCTGGAAGGAGGGATCCCTCTTCCGTGTTCCTTCTCAAGGTTTCTTCCCTCTGGGCCCCGGGAGGAGTTTCTCCTAGCCCCTTCAGCGGAGTCAGGGGGTGTGGTGTGTGGGGCCTGTGAAGCCCTTTGAGACTGTAACTGTGATTCAGGGCTATATAGAGCCAGTTAACTGGTCTAGACTCGGCGGTACCTGTCTGAGCAGGTTCCAGCAGATCATGGAGGCGGTTCGGTGGCATATGTTGGTGTCCTTCCACGACAGCGCCATGAACGAGATGGTCAGCAGGTTAATGTAGATGTCCTGCGGAGCAACACATTGGGCAGGAGGTTATAAACACTCAATGAAGTGACCAGCTTCCGAAATCGGCCTAAGGTTTGGGGTGTGCTCTGGTTGTGGAGGGGTAAGAGGAAGGGGGGGGGTGTAACCTGACACGCCAGATGGTTTGTTACACAGAACCATCTGGGAAGTCGCCCTTTGATACTGTTTGGAAAAGGGCTGGCACTTTAAAAAAAACACTTGGCAGGTGATTGGATAAAACCATCTGTCTATCACCGTCTATCACGGGCTAACTTCAACCAATCAGATCAACGAACCATATGACGGAGCAGAGCGGAAACATCTCTTCCATCGAGAAAAGCCTTCAGTGCCGTTCTTTGCTCTTCTTTCAATGAAGAAATACTCTCCAGTTCAGATAAAACAGACGCTACAGCAGCAGCTACGCTAACCTCTTTAGGAGCCGCCATTGTTGTTTTCAAACAAACAGTCGCTTCTCGCTGTCGTCACACCTAAACCACGCCCCTAGCTGCCAGTAGTTCCTCGTAGGACGCTGATTGGTCCGAACCACTGTTGGTTCGGCCACAAGCGGATAACTTAAAGCCTGGCGATATGGATTCTCGCGTGAATGTGATCTCGCGAATCCAGCTGCCTCGCAAGGTAAGGGGTGGCGAGGAGATAAATGCTCACCTCGTGTTTGAGAATACACTTCCCCAGCTCCGTCAGATCCTCCGCAGGCTGACCGGACACCGCTGTCTGCACCACGTCCATCATCATCTCTTCTTCTGCCAGCAAACAAAACAAATCATAGCACACAGAGTCACGGGGACGTTAACGCCACCTACAGGACCGTGGGTCCTTTACCACGTGACTTCTACATACCTTCTCCTTCATCCTTGTTGCCTGCAGGCTCATGCACTCTCTTGGAAATAAAGCTCACAGCTAGGAGAAGGGGAGGAGAAGGGATTTTAAATACCAATATAACTCTTCTTTGTGTTTTCCATAAGCCCCAAGTTAGCTGGTATAGTTGTGCACATTTCAGTAACTTAAAAGATTTAAGGCTTGTAGGACAATGCCGTTTTAAGTGTTAATCGTTAAGCAGCATCTGTTTAGCAAGACCAATCCACTATAGAGTTCCTTATGGTGTTTTCTAAGGTCATGCAGGCGGTAGGTTTTCAGAAGTGTGTGACAGCGATGTTAAAGGAGGACGGAACATACTGCACTCCTCACTCCTCACCCTCCAGAACCGTGAAAGATGCGAACCTCGTAGGTGGAAATTGAAATGTCGGAGGAAAGATTGAAATGTGATTGATTGGCCATTAGCGAGTGGTGGGGAATTTTCTTCAGCAACTCTCTGGTAGACTTTATTCCCTTTCAATAATTTGTTTTCTAACTGCTACTTGGTGAAATCCATCAATATAACAATTACATTTTTTTCCAATAGTAGTTTCGTCATGAAGGGTAACTTTAAGTTATGCGTCTAATTGCAACGGCGGCCGAAACGATTTGTGGCCACAAATTCAGTGACATCTTGGGGTGTTCATAATGTGATATGTTTTACACATTAACATATCTCCTCAGCTAGTCTCTCTTCAATCTGCTCCGCGTCTAGTCAACAAACTATACTTTAGAATTAAAAAAAACCCTCTTACTTTGAAAATTGGTTGACAATTTCAAAATAAGAGCTGTACTTACTGAGGAGGTCCAGCACCTCTCTGGTGACCAGTCTCACTAGCTGCTCCTCCAGCATCTCCTGGGTCACCTGACTCTCCTCACACACTGCCTCCTCCTCCTCCCCACTAACCAGGACATACACCATGCATTAGCGACAGAAACCAATCACTTAGACCGCAAAATAACCAATTAGTTTCGATAACGTAGCATATACCGTCAATAATATAGCTATCTGCTATATTATAATATAAAAGCCATGTCTACTTCAACTGTCAGTCACATTTACTTTAAAAATTTATATTTCTACGACTAACATTATGTATATAGATATTTTTGAATTAGTGTAGTTTTTAAATCTCCTTTTAATGTCCGGTCACCTATATCTTCACACTTCAGATATATGAAAGGTCCATCTGGACACAATCATGATGGACAGAGACGAAAACCCGGGAGAGAAACTCACTTGGCAGAGGTCCTCTGGTTAATGAGCTGCCACTTGGCGTTGAGTCTCTGCAGTACAGACACAAAGACACACAGTTAACGAGGTGGACTGATTCAGCCGTTCAGCGGCTGGCAGAAAGTGTAAGGATAAGCACCTGCAGCATGTAGGCGAACAGTGGGCCCACTAGGGGGCAGAGTAGGCTGTCGTAGTACTCCTGGGGGCAGGACAGCACCAGCTGCTTCAGAAACACCCGTAGACCAAGTTAAGGACTACAGGTACAGTACCACAACAAAATATTAACTATTGTTTGAGCGTAATTTGTTAGAAAAGGCCTAGCCGTCCATCAGCTATTAGTATTCCATCAGAATAACTGTGTTGAGTTGACTACGCCTGCCTCAGTTTGAGCCAAAAGACCGCTCCCGACCAATAAGGGAATCTCTTCCCTGATTTGGTCAGGGAATCCATCAAGTACGGAAAAATACAATTGCAACTGGTAAAAAACCAAAAGGCATCCATAGAAAAGTAAGGATATGAATGATGGGGCGGAATCTGTGATCAGGCACGTCGTCGAGGGAGACGAAGGCGGAGCCCACTAATTTTTCGGCCAATCCCTCGATGGTGCAGAAGTCCCTCTGCAGTGAGTAGCCGGCATTCCCCAGGATGTGATAACTGACGACCAATAGAAATGCAACCATTAACGGATTAGTCCATCAACAAATAGAAATGCAACAATTAATGGATTAGTTCATCAAGTGCAAATAAACCATTTGTTGACAGCAAATATCAACTTTTTGCTGTCTGAAACTGACAGTTTCAGATCATTTGTTTTGGTTTCTCCCATCAGCACTAGACTAGCCTTACCAGTTGTCGTAGAGCGTACAGAAGAAGCCCTGCATCCGCTCCAGGTTGCTCTTATACACAGGAGTGTCGTAGACGTCTATCAGAGGATGTGGAAGACCTACAGACAATACATCAAATACACTGAAAAACAGGAGTGGACGTAGTACAACAACATATCTCAATTCAATACAAAACATAATATACAAGCTTAAAGGAGCTTGTATTTTCTGTCTGGGATTAATAAAGTACATCTTAAGAGTTTTACATTTTGATTAAATGTACCAAAAGCTACTTTGATTGAGCCCTTTTAAATAATGAGTCAAAATCACAAAGTGAGCCAAAGTGAGTTTAGGAAAGCAAACCAGACCTAAAACACAATACTTCTCCACATCGATGAGGTCGTACGCCTTGGAGTAGCTCTGACTCAGACGGGCCATGTTCTCCGGCGTGAACAGGCTGTTATGGGTTCTACAGTAGGATGGACAGAGGAATAAAGACAAGAGTTTAGTCAAAACCCACCAATTCGGGGACAGCCCAAAGGTATCATTCAGCCGGTACCTGCTGTGATGACTGAATGACTGGTAAGAAAACTAATAAAATAGTTATGAATCCCCCCCCACCAGAACAGCTGCTTACACATGAGCACATTGGAAGCAGTTAGCCAAGTTAGCCTAGTTAGCCTAGTTAGCCGACCTGATGAGGGTGAGCACGTTGGGCAGCATGGCCAGCAGCAGGCTGCTGCAGGGGTTCCTGAAGAGGGGGGCCCCGGAGGCACTGCAGCCCACCACGAAGCCTCCGGCCGTGGCGTCGCCCGCGTCGGCCGGCCAGCGAGACCGCTTCACCACCGCCAGCATGGCGTTCAGACAGTAGCTCAACTGGACCGGGGTTAAGAGAGCAATATGTGTATCACCGTGAACTACAGATGCCACACTGGTGCAAAATAATACAATGCATCAATGGCATCGTCCTCCATTTTGGTTCCTCCAGCAACAGAAATGTTATAATTAAAAATATGTGATAAACGATTTAAACATCCGCCGTTTAAATCTTTATAAAAGCGACTATGTAAAAGGAATGCATCAAATGGTGTCATCGTCCATTTTGGCTTCTTGATCAAAAGACATTTTATGATAAAAATGTGATAACCGGGAAAAAATGTTTGGTTTCAAGAAGAAATACATTTAAACGTTTGCCGTTTAAATCTTTATAAAAGTAAATATGTAACAAAAGTGCATCAAATGGCGTGGTCGTCCTCTATGTTGGCTGGTACGTGAATACAGATGGACAGAAAACGACCAGGCTTACCTGCACCCTGTTGTTTCCACACACATCCGTGTCCTTGGTCGGTTCACTGACCACCTGGTCGGCTCCCACGTAGGACAGGAAGAGGGCCGCGTCCGCCAGGACACTGGGGGAACACAGCACGCTCAGTGAGAAGGTTGTGATATCAGCAAATATATATATATATATATATATATACATATACACACACACATACACACACTCTTATTATTGATGCAATCTGGGAATTTTCACAGAATCCAATTGTGTCCTGCTCTTGATTACATCACAGCTTGACAGTTTTCGGCAGTTTGACCGTTTCTAGTTTTATTTATTTTCCTTTTCCACCTTAAAATCAAATCAATCTCGAGTGTCTCTATCGGCTTGGTCATAATAGCCACATAAACGTTCAGAGAATAGCAAATACTACAAATACCATCAGACTGTACAGGTCTGGAATTCAGAAGATATATATACCGTTTATAAAAAAGAATATCAATCTACCAATCTAAATCTAACAAAAAATAAATCTCTGTGAACAATACAGAGCAGAAGAAAGGCAAATGCAGAAAGTAGCTTGCCGACGCAAAAACTAAAAAAACTAAATCAAAACTCACTGGCTGGTCTCGTCCGACGTCCAGCGGGCGACCACGGGGCCCATGAGCTCCTCCAGGAAGGCCTTCTGCTTGGCAAAGTCCTTGAACTGGTTCCCGATGAGCACCAGGGCCTCCATCAGTGCACATTTCTCCATCTGCATCAGCAGCGTCTCGTCAGCAAACAGCTTCTTCACGTAGTCGTAGAGCATGTCGAAGCAAGGCTGCAGGGGCACGGACCGCCGACATCAGTTAGCATTAGCGTCATTCCATATGTGCACTAGCATATTAGCATTGTTCCATATTAGCGTTAGCATAGTTCCGTATTAGCATTGTTCCACATTAGCGTGAGCTAAACCCTTCATTCTCAAATGAATACAGAATTGACGTGTTGTCGCATCGTGACACATTGTGAGTTCCAGTTCCAGACACCAGAGAACTTCCCAATATTTGACTGAAAGTCTGGATTAATCAGAAGCAGATAAGGTTTCATATAAAATCAACATCGAATTCCCTGCAAGCACTCTGAATGGCCTTCATGCTTGAAGGGTGCTACATAAATAAACACGCCCAACTCATATTGCGGAAGATATTCTCATGAAACCCATAACTCTCTTACCAGAATGTTCTCTTACCAGAATGAACGGGGAGTAGTCTCGGCACATCTTAATGATGGAAGAGCAGGCGTGTCTCCTCACGTTCTTCACAGCCCTGGTCCGGGGGGTCTGGAGGGGTCCAAGGTCAATTAGTTTAACTATACCAGGGTTCCTACAGCTTAAGGCAAGTTAAGACTTTTTAATACTTTTTTTAATGCTTTTTTCAACACCAACTTTACAATACCAAAATTTAAAAAAATATTACTTTTCTGGTCCAGTGAAAAGGTTAGATGATTTACTTCAAATGTTGAAAACAATATGAGTGAGAAATAGATGTTACCAATTATTTTGAGATTTTAAACTGCAATGTCAGACAAAACGATTCATAAAATCCTACTCCCCATGTCTTAGCATTTTTAAGATTTTTGAAAGACTGATTTAAGACATTTTCAAAACCAATTAAGGCCTTATTTTTAGATTCATGAATTCAATGCCTTTTAAGGCTTTTTAAGGATCCACGGGATCGTTAAAGGAAAGTTAATCTAGACAGAGAACAAAAAGGACCACTCACCTTGCTGTCCTGGGGGATGTCAAACACGATGGCAGCAAACACCTGGGGAGTAGTGAGGATTCAGGTTAGACCCAGTCTAACCTGAGCTAGACCCAGTCTAACCTGAGCTAGACCCAGTGACGGAGCGCTCAGTTAGCGGCTCTATTCCCAGGAGAATCACATGGCACTTTAGATTATGTTATATTCTGTTATATTCTACGTAGTGGCCAACGTGACTCCCAGCAAAAAGGTCCACATTCCTAACCCCTACCCCCTCCTCAATGACACTAGTTCACTGTAATTTGCGATTAAAGCATCGGCTAAATGACTAAACAGTTACAGTAGTTAAAAAACAAAAAAAGCTTATATATAAATGCATTTACTAAATCCAAGGAATATGATTGGCTGAGCTGACCTTGTTGAGGACCTGGGGCAGGAAGTGGGGTCTGTGCGTGACGAAGGGGAAGAGAGCAGAGATGTTGGTGAGCACACAGGACAGGATGAGCGGGTCTTTGGTCTCGTAGGTCAGCACGGCCTGCAGGAGCTCCATGCCCTGGTCGACGGGCAGCTTCTGCCCGAGGAGAAGAAACATGTTGGTCAACTTTGAACAGAGATGAAATGGGTACTTCACTCATTGAGCAGGAGACATAGAATAGAGAAACAATCATATGTATTGACAAAACATCACATGTGCAGGCATCAACAGTTGGTTGTTTTTCTATTTCTTGATATTACATTTTTTTATTCATATTACTGTCCTGTACTTCACAGGACACTCCAAATATGGGATTAATAAAGTACATCTGATCATATATACACGTTCTGCACAGATGATGCTACGTTTCAGGCGGTATGGATACCTCTCCCGTGAGATGACGGAAGGTCTGACCAAGCACACACTCTGTAAAGACCGTCATGGCGTCCCACTGGACAACCGACGGAGAGAGGATGGAGCACAGACCTTCAGCTGAGGGGGGGATAGAGAGAGAGAGAGAGAGAGAGAGAGAGAGAGAGAGAGAGAGAGATAGAGATAGAGATAGAGAGAGAGAGAGAGAGAGAGAGAGAGAGAGAGCCAATGGTAAAAGCGATGAGAAGTATTAAATGCAGTTTGTGAGAAGTCATGAAGCTTTACATGAAATAGTTTTATCTGCATGACTAAGTCCCTGATTTGAGTCATCAGCTGGACTGAAAAATAACTCCTAAGCACTTTTCTGTCAATGACAGCATCACTGCAAGACTCTTATCTCATCCGCCGGGAAATCCACAGTGCAGACATAGACAGGTTTCACACTCCCACTTAGTCTAAAAAAGGTGAAATTGACCGCCATCGACCACAGAGGGCCGGTAACACAACCGCTTCAAGCACAGTAGTAAAGAAAAAATGCAGTGTCTCGCACAAGGGAAGATCCTTCAGGGCAGGCTGGACAACGGTTTGAATCAATGTCATCAATGTCTGCAGTCTAAAACATTTTTTTTGTTACTGCAAATACTTTGGATACAAGTGTCTGCTAAAACGACTAAAAAGCAGCTAGCACAGACAACATAAAACCATGACCGGTCGCTCCCTCGTGTCGGACCAGAACACAGCGGAGTCGGGAGGGACAGGGAGGCGCGTACCCGTGGTGTTCCCGGTGTTGATGGGACTGGACAGCTGATGGCGTAACCACTCGGCCGCGTCGCTGAAGGCTTCCATGGGCACTAAGCGACAGGCACTCCTCACCACCTCCCCCTGCTGGCCGCGAAACACTGCACACACACCGGGAACTTTAACATGGCTTCACCGTATAGACACTTCTCACGGTTGCTGTTGTTGAACATTATCTGTTGGTTGATGCACGTTTGTTGACGTCGTTGTCCGACGTTTAACTGTCTACGTTCCTCCAGGTCTCGTTGTACGGGAAATTAAAGTATTCTGATTCACAGAATGCCACGCGGATCAATATCGACCGATCATAACTTTCACATCTTTTTTCTATTCGTATCAATTAGTAAGACATTGATGGAAGCGTTATTTAATTCATTCATTTCATGCAGCTGTATACATGTATTAATGAAACTGAATAATTCTCCACATGCTTGAGTCGCAACGTTGTTTTTTTAATTACATTTGATCGTAAATGTGATTGCCAACATCGTACAACTAATCCATTGGAACTAATTAACCAATTAGTGTTGCATCACGCATCTTTGACCAATAGGATGATCACTTCGGTAAACAGATGGCGTTTGAAAAAGTGAGCAATACTTACAGTTGAAGAAGGAGTTGAACTCTTCATCGCTGTCAAAGTCCACGCGGGAGTACTCACAGCTTGGGCTGTCGTTCCTGGAGGGGAAGCCAGTCTAGAGAGGCAAAAATAAATAATAAAACAACAACAAAACGAAGAATCCATCTTCTCCATATTGATGCTAACCAGGGGTATTGTAGCACCGATTCAGACCATCTGTACCTTGACCAAGTTGGTCCTGGTCATTTTAAGGTACTTCAAGGACATCTCCACGACCGCGGGCACCTTGGACAGGATCTCGTGTCTGAAGAGGGTTCCCCACATGATCTGGGTGGACGACTTCAGGAACTGTAGAGGAAGCACCGCGTCAGCACTACAGTTTCCATTTAGCAGACGCTTGCATGCAGAGCGACTTGAATCCAGATTCATGTCTATAGAGCAGGTAGGGGTTAGGGCACCTTGCTCTAGGACAGGTCTATTCAATTAGCGGCCCACGGGCCGGATACGGCCCGCCTGAATTTTTCTATGGCCCGCGCAAGTCTGGCAAATTTTTTTTATAAATAAATAAAATAAATTCATAAATCAGGCTGGCATTTTTTTTTTTTTTTCCTCTGTCGGACCTGCCCGTCCCGTCGGCCGGCCAATATCGCGGATAAAAGCAACGCTCTCCCCCCCTCCCCGTCGGCCGGCCAGTATCACGGATAAAAGCAACGCCCTCCCCCCCGTCGGCCGGCCAATGCCGCGGAGGAAAGCGGCCAACGGGGTAAAAAGGGATGTGCAGCGTGACTACTTCATTCCATGTAATAATTAACAGCTCTGGGAAATGTCCGGCCCCCGGGCTCTTAGCTTCCTGACAATGTGGCCCCCTGAACAATATAGTTGAATAGCCCTGCTCTAGGATGCTTACAGGTAGACTGTGGACATGGGGGGGAATCGAACCCGGTAACTTTTGTTTTAAAAGCTCATTAGAAGGCTTAAGGTTGGGGGGTGCTGTAAGATATGGCATGTGAAGCCCTGTTACGACTGTAACTGTGATTAAGGGCTGTGCAAATAAAACTGACTTGACGTTAACGTAACGCAAGCTTTTTGACTTCTCACCTGACTGTGGTGCGTGGTAAAGGACAGCATGGCCTCCATGTACTTGTTGAGGTTGGCAGGCGTTTCAACTGCCACGTCCGACCCCTGTGAACACATTCAGACAAGAAGATCAGAGGATCAGATTTTAATGGCCAAGCTTTACAAACACATGGCCTTCAACATCCGGGTTGTCAGACACTCACAATACACAGACAAAAGATCCATTACAAAATACACAATATATAAAAGCAATACAAAAAAGAATGCCTTAAAGAATCAAATTCATTTTTTAAAAAGTGCTGTACAGAGTTGGGGTGTGAATCTACATCGGGGTGCTAATTACAGGATCTACTCCGGTCCGCTGTGCGCTAAGAAAGGCAGTGTGGCAAATTATGACATAAAAGCAGAGTAGTGTATAAGTGTGTATAATTTTATTGTGTATCAACTGATCAATAATAGTAAACACACAAAGGCAAACCTAAGGCAAAAAGGGCAAAAAATAATAATACAAGTTTTTAAATAAATACATTTTTGGAAGTTGTGAATCAATTCAGAATCATGGAAGATAAGAATCGCGGTTCTCACATGAAAATCACCACATTGCAGAACACTCACCACCAGCGAGGTCACCTGGCTCCCCAGGGCACAGAGGACCTGGCACAGCCTCTTGAGGAAGACGTAATGTCGCTCCACTACGACAACCTTCTCCACCGGCCTGCACACACACACGCACGCGCACACACGCACACGCACACACGCACACGCACACACACACACACACAGCTGAGAACTCTACAGCCATTCTCCGGGTGTATGAGCGCTGCCTACAGGTACAGGTAGGCACAGGCACAGACAGGTACAGGCAGGTACAGGCAGGTACAGACAGGTACAGACAGGTACAGACAGGTACAGGCACAGACAGGTACAGGCAGGTACAGGCAGGTACAGGCAGGTACAGGCAGGTACAGGCAGGTACAGGCAGGTACAGGCAGGTACAGACAGGTACAGACAGGTACAGGTACTTACTGCGTGGGCGAGGGCTGGTTAGATATCGAAGCGCCATCCGCTGACCTGCAATCAAAACACATGCATGCTAACGGTTAGCGTTGTAGCTCCTCAAATCTGTCAGTATTGTGGAGTCACTTGCACATTTTCTTTGTATATCAGCCACCAAGCACATTGGCACCTTGACACTTCGCATTTTTATGTTGATGATGTCAATACATATTTAGTTTATTTTACATTTTTTGTACATTGGTTATATACTGCAGCTAGTTAAAACAGTGTAGTATTCTTGGCTGTGTGTAAGGTGAGTAGATGGATGAAGGGTGTGTGTGTGTGTGTACTCACTGGGCAGCAGAGAGAATGTAGTTAATGGCTACGTCATCAAAAAGCAGCATGAGCGGCTTACGGTCCTCCAGTTTGCCCTGAGGAAGAAAGACAACAACAATGATAAATAGAGGGCAGGATATTCAATTAAAAAGTCAAGAAGGTTCCAGCCTGACAGGGGTCCCGTCGCTCACCTTGCGGCTGATGGCGATGAGCAGACACTCCACGGCCTCCAGCTGCAGCTCCCCCTCGCTCAGCAGCAGGCAGAGCATCTCCAGCAGACGGCAGTTGTCGTTGGTGATGTGAGCCAGGGCGATCCAGTCTATGTACCCCGCCAGCGTGTTCAGCGTTGTCACAGCGACACGACAGTGAGCCTTGGCCTGCAAGAGGGGGGCGAGTTGCCATTGGTTGTTATCGTCACCGCCCACAACAATTAACACGTCATAAATATGGTATAGAGATTAGAAAGGACCAATGACGATGGAGAAGAGGTTTGCTCACCTGCAGTTCCTGGCCAGGTATACTTTTCTGAAATACCAGACAAGACAAAAAGTAAGCAAACATATTTCACTGAAGTACACATCCAAGAGCTATGTCTATGTAATGTTCCATAATACATACATTAACACATTATAAATTAATACATTTTGAGAAAAATCACAGTGGTGTACTCCCAAGCTGTACTGACTAGAACATGGCCAGGGTTAGGGTTATATATATTTATACTGCTCCCGATTTCCCAACAACACGCATCTGCCTACACTACACTACCAAAAAATACAAATAAATGATTAACCTTGTTTTTCTGATTCCCATGACTACTCTGCACTCTTGTTTTGGTATCTACTCCAACTTGTATTGCATGCTTTGATTGTTCTCAGCCTCACAGACAGACAGACAGACAGACAGACACAGACAGAAGTAGCAGAGCCATTGACCAGTTTGCGGTAGTCGTCCACGTTGATCTGCAGGATGGCCAGGATGAAGCTGAAGATGTTGTCCATGTTCTGGGTGAGGGTCTGCTGGATGTCCCGCCGCCGCTGGGTGGGCAGCGTCTGGAAGGTGACCACGTCCTCGGCCAGGCGCAGCAGAATCAGCATCACCAGCTCCGTCTGGGACTCCTGGGACAGAAGAGCAGCGTTCATCGTTC
The DNA here is from genome assembly GCA_900323305.1 of Trachyrincus murrayi. Classification (NCBI taxonomy): domain Eukaryota; kingdom Metazoa; phylum Chordata; class Actinopteri; order Gadiformes; family Macrouridae; genus Trachyrincus; species Trachyrincus murrayi. The sequence continues at coordinate 17,026 of OOFB01008524.1, read as the reverse complement.
ATCAGTATTTTATTAATACAGGGGAGGTGGTTGCTGTCACAGTTGCTCTGCTAAACATGGAAAACTGCTAATAAAAAAAATTATATATATACAGTAAGACAATACAAATGTGATATATAGATAGATATATACAGTATATATATATATATAGTGCAACCACTATATATCACCACATAGGCTATGGCTAGGTCATACTTGACGATACGTTATTACAGGCTTGGGTTTTACATTGTCCCCATTTGCATGTGACACATTACATCACCTTATGCAAATAGTGCATGAGTCACTCACCCCGAGGCTGGTGAGGGCCTCCATCTCCTTCAGCATGTCTGGCCAGTGCTGGGGCCACTCCCTCTTGATCATCTCCACTGTGATGCGGGAGAGGACGTCCTTGATGTGGCTCTCCTCCTCCAGGATTGAGAGGGTTCCCTGGCAACACCCAAAACAAATAAGGAACAGTGGGTCTGCGGTTTGTATAGAATGTGATGCACAAACTACGCGACTGCTATGTGCCTTCTATCCGAGTTTTGGAAGCTGATCCCAGGCTAAAAATACGGTCTTGTCTCGGTGTCAGACAATTGTCTCAAAGAGGAAAATGTTACGCCAAGAATGACAACCATGATGCTGAAAAAGTGATTTGTCTTTCTCTTTTTTGACACACAAAAGCATGTTTGTTGTAGTAGCATGTCACTATTGGCCAAGAGTGGAATTGACGCTTCGGCCAAAGTTACCAAGCCAGACTTACATTTGACAAGAGTTGAATTGCACAATTTTTCAACTGGACCTTCTCCGGCTGTGGCATGTCGTTCCACCGGAACCTGTGAAACAAGGGAGGAACACTCAGTCTTTAAGTGTCTGCACTGCACTTTACTATGATTGACATGACAAAACTACCTATGGTTACCCACTTGATGACGTGTTCTAATATCTGCAAGCCAAAGTGTCGCACTACAGATGTTTGCGACTTCTCCGCCAGCTGCAATCCACACGGGACACAAAACGCGCAGGACTCTTTGAACTCCTCACAAAACTGTTGCAATGGGAAAGTAAGATCGATATGTTAAGAGTCGTTTGCATGAAACAAACACAATTATACCATGCATGTGGATGCTGTGGCTAAGACACCCAGATGTTTTATTGGGGAGTGGTATATTGTGCATCATTTGGGTGAGTTACTTGTGTGCCACATAAACACAACAATCACATTGCAGGGACTTCAGATCAAAGTGTGGACTAAATCACGGGGACCATCGATCATCTGGTGATTTGTTTGACTTGTGCAATCTAAACGGTGCACGGCCAGCTCCACTGCATGAAAAACAGCTGGGAATGCTAAAGGCTGACATCCCCCCCTATCCGTGAATTGACCCAACCTGTAAAAAAAAAAAAACAGTTGGATTGTTTTACATCGTTAAAGCAAAAACTAGAGCGAGGATTTCTTATCAAAAAGATCTGTCTTCTAAAGATCTCGCTTCTTCTTCTTTCCACATGAACGCTAGCATGGGTTCCCCTGGCGCTAGCCAGCTAACGAGCATCCCAGACACATGAAGCTACCTTCAGGGCCTCCAGTCGGTATATCTGGTTTGTTCCCGGGTCCATCATCACGTTCACAGCCTTAACGAGCTGGGCGCACATAGTTGCCACCTGATCGGCCATGACGTCGGTGTTATTCTAATGTATATAATACGTATACAACGAAGCGAGCGGCGGTAAGCACCCTAACGCGAAACACTCGCAGGGCAGAGGACAACACGCGCTTTGCCTAACAACGTGCCGCGCGGGACTGGGGCCTCCCGCTCGCCGTCGCTGGTGCTGGTGCATTCTGGGAGTTGGAGGTTTAATATCCAATTCATACGTTATGCAGCCAGACTGGGACCTCCCGCTCGCCGTCGCTGGTGCATTATGGGAGTTGGAGGCATAATATCCAATTCATACGTTATGAACAGCTATTGTTCTTTGTTTTACTAATGCTTTGGCAAAATGATTGCGTTGTCCCGTTTACATGTCTTATTCGTTTTTAGTGGACATCAAACCGTGATAACTACGCTTGTTGATGGTATCGAGTAATGAGATCTTTGTATCGCTTAGCATGACAACG
>OOFB01008521.1:23075-34181 GCA_900323305.1 Trachyrincus murrayi | reverse complement strand
TCTAGGAGCTCTAGGAGCCTTCTCTGGACCTTTGTCTTATTGAAAATGCCCTTTGCGGACCTTTAAGATGCGGACCCCTGCTCTATTGTGCAACGTCTTCTCTGCCTGATTAACTTCCAAGCATAGATCTTTACATTGAGTGCATGACATAATCCTGATACACAGGTTTCTTATAGACTTCCCTAAATAGGTAAAAGGTTAGAGGCTATAGCTGAAACACAAAGTGCAACATTATTCATCTCTTGCTTTTTTTGGTTTTTTTACTCTGCCAATCTTAATATAGTATTGTTTAGTTTTTTTAGTACTGTTTTTAATTCTAAACACCCAAAATGTTGATCTGTTTTTTAACTAGTTTTAATTAACTAATCATGCGGTTAATTCAACAATTACTCTTTGCTTTGTGTAACATGGTTGTATTTAAATATAACATGTCCTTAATGAAGCAACATAATAACAGTACTCATCCCACGCTTCTATAAAACCACACACACCACTTAGAATCGGTTTTGAGAATACCAATCATGGCTTCAACATGTGTGTTATAATGTCAAAGAGGTTGTTGAACATTCATTGAACGTTGTTGAAATTATTGTTAATTAAATGATTTGTTGAGTTGTTGTCTTTCGGGCCAAGGGATCAAAGGGTAGTTCATCCATTACATCATGACGTGAATCACATTTCTAGATGTGTTGCTGAGATTTCCTTCACGTGTTTGCTATGGAAATATCCAAAACGATTCTAATCCCAGTGTTACAAATCTATTTCAGCGTTCATAAAAACCCCAGTGTGGAGTAATACTCAACCTGGAATAATTCCCCCATGGTTTTGACACTGTTTGTTAATTTGATACAATCGGCCTCATCACCCTGAGTGCTGACAGATAAGTCTTTGTGAAATGCTTTTACCTTTGGCCTGCCACAAGGACTGCTTAGACTTTGGAACCAAAGCAGCACAGTTGCTGCAACTCCTGGTGATCACATACAGTAAGGTGGGAGAACTATAAAAGCCACGTAAACGAAGCATAGAGATTAGTCTTCACTGAAACAAAAGGACTCCCTTACCCTTCAGGATCTCGTAGAGCTCCTTTTAAACCCATCATGGGGGGTACTAAGATATGCCTTTTGCTATTGCTGGGCACCTACACACTAGCCCGTAAGTACCTGAAAGCTTTTGAATATAAACTAAATGAGCGATGTCTACAATGTCAAATATGAAATATTTAGTAGATTTAGGATTGAAGAGTTTCATTTAAATGTTATGTGAATTTGAATATGTAATTGGTTGATTGAATTGTGAATGGTCTTTTAAACAATTTAATGACAGAATTCTGTACTTATCCAGGACATAGCATTTTAGATTTGTAGGTTTCATTTTCATGATAACAATTTTGCCAAGATGGCTATTAAATGTTTTAGGAAAAAAAGGAAACTATTCCTTCTTCATGATTTCTTAAGTATAATACTACACATACTTCTGATGAACAAAATGTTTTGGCATCCCACATTGTGATTTTAAATTCTGTTGGAAGTGATTCTTGGTTTGTGACTTTCCAAATTTGCAAGCATTCTTTTTTTCTCACTTTATACAGAGCAAGATGCGGGAAATCTTGATGGATCATCTTCAACATGTTTTCGTAAGTTTGTACAAAGTTAGCGGCAACATTAGGAATACAATTTATGCTATTAGAACACTATAATTTTGTATTGTTGATTTTAAATGTAAGCTTTGGGATTGAAAACACAGTTCATCAACAACTGTACCCTGCCCTTTGAACCCTTTGTGATGACCTCACCAGTCATTATCAGATCCTTATGATCCCTGAGTCAACGCTAATAATTGTTGTTAAGCTATTTGAAGCTGTACCACAGTCCATGGTTCCTTTCTGCGTGGCAGAGGATTGTAAATATTTCCAAAATATATACTTACAACTTTTTAGTGGCCAAAAGATTCAAGAACTTCAAGAGGTTTGTGTACGACTACGAAGTGGAAACTCTCAATGGTGTCAAGGGAGCTAGTCCTCTCCAGAACGGCCCCAAAGTCTCCTGCAAGGTAGGCGGCCACTCTCCTGCCACTTTCCTGCCAACACAAACGATTCACCTTCACAGTTTGGAGAAAGACAGTATACCTATACATGCCTCTATACATCTGTTGCATAGGTTGAGATTGAGGTGCCCCAGACGTGTAGCTTCATCCTGCACACCAAAGACTGCTCTCTGACCGAGGTCACTGACGTTGATGCGGCTGGCACCCCTGTGTTCGGTCCCGCTGCCGGTTCTGAGGCTTTCAAAGTTGCCATGGCAAAGTAGGTGATCCAGCAGTCGTTTAAATAACGTTTTTGTGTATTACATATTGGTGATCCAGATATTGATTTGAAGATATTCCTATATTAATTAATGTATTTATTCCTAACATTTATTCATAACATGTATTATGTAAATGAATGAATACACAAATAAATCAGACTGTTAAATATACATGAACGTGAACAACTAAAAAACAAAGGACAAACATTTTAAAAAAGTAGTTTGAAAGCAAAGGTAATGGAGATGGAAGAGTGTCCGTATGTTAATCCGTTGTGCTTTCCCAGGAACACCCTGATGTTCATGGTTGACAGTGAGAATGAAGTCTCCCTGTTCCCTGAGGAGGGAGAACCCATGAGCATCCTGAACGCAAAGAGGGGAATCGTCTCTGCCCTGATGGTGCCTGCCATTGAGGAGGACAAGAGCCGAGTAATGGTAGGATTTCTGTGTGTGTGTGTGTGTGTGTGTGTGTGTTTCTGTGGATCTGTCTGGATCTCCAATACATAACACTCAATTCAACTTAGGGAGTGCGATGTGTTGTTTGTTGGACCCAGAAAAACAACTTACGCAACAGCAAGATAAGCTGCACCAATCACAGGCGATAAGTACCATCCTGTAACATCATGTTGACAGTCCACATATACTGGTCAAAGTCCACGATACGTTTATCTCTGTCATGACATCCACTGTGCTGTCATAACAAGACCTAGTCTAGGCCTTGTCTAGTCTAATCTAATCTGGAGTTCAATAGGGCATATAATCCCATTTAATTTGGATCATAATTTAACTGAAATCGCCTTTTACAAAAACAATTAATGTTGGTAATACTGATCCAATATTTTTATGAATTATTATTAATAGTATAATTCTACTATATTTTCGTGACTAATACTACTACTAATAATAATAATCATAATAATAATAATAACAACAATAATTGATAATAATAATAATAATAACAATAATAATAATAATAATAATATTAAAATGAAACCAAGCGAATAGCAATTCATTTATTTCATCTATCTTCCATGTTCTCACAACAATCAATGCCTGTTATTATTCCCAGACCACCGTGCATGGAGAATGTGCCACTGACTTCACCGTCAACTCAGGAGACGCCACTGATGTCACAGTCAGCCGGGACCTGTCCAAATGTTACAACTACTCTCCCCAGAGAGAGCACACCAGTCCCCTGGCCCTGATATCTGGCATGGTAAGGATGGTTTATATATATATATATACACTATACAAATCATTCACTCAAACCTGTTATGACTATAGTGCATTTTACAACTATATGTCAAGTCATGTCTATTTATAGACATGACTTGATTTGAGCCCTTAATCACAACTATATGGTTTTCATAAAGTTTGTTTACATTATTTGAGAGATAATCCAATGGCTAGAAAATTGCCAAAACATTCCACAACAGACCATATTTAATGTGTACTTTATTTCTGTCATTTTTACTCATGTTGCTTTTATGAATTTAGCTGTTATGCACTTTTCTTATGTGTCATGTAGTGCTCTTTATTTTCCCCCAAATCTATCTAAACATTGAATGTCTTCCTCCAACCCTTAGCACTACCCTCTGAGCAAGTTGATTGCCAGCACTCAGACCTGCAACTTCAACTTTGATGCCAGCAAAAAACACATGGTCTCCGCAGTCTGCACTGAGAAACACCTCTTCCTGCCTTTCTCTAGCCAGTAAGTTTTGTACAACAATACAGCTATGCTGTCGTGATTCTCAGTCTTGTAATATGGTGGGAGAAGTGACCATGAAAAGTACAAGTTTTCTCACATTGCTGTACCTCATACCTCCTAGAACAATCACATTAACAAAGTCCAATCCAAGCAGTTTGAGAATCATTTTTTAGGTATGCCCAATATTATTGTTCATTTGCTGAATATCGTCCTCCTATTACTATCGACAGAAATGAGTATGGAATGTCCACTACGGTGAGGCAGACCTTGACCCTGAGGGAAAGCAACAAGATCAATGACAGGATCTTCAACTACAGTGAGTAGAAAGGCTTTAGAGAGCACATTGTACTAAAAGCCACACAACGCAATTGAAATGTCCCCATGGCCGTCGTCTTACCTCTGTTATCTCATCACTCTCTGAAGACAAGAGCAATTTCCACTCATTGCACATGGAGGCCACAGAGGACAAGGCCCTCATCCAGACCAAGGATGCTGTACTCACCAGCCTGAGGGAACTGAGCACTCTTGCCCAGGGGACGGAAGGCCAGCAGCGCGCCAGCATCTTCCACAAACTGGTCACTGAGCTGCGGGGCCTAAACGCTGAGGTCCTGACCGCCACCACCCCCGAGATGATGGCCCTGTCCAGCAGCCTGACATGGCAGGCCCTGGCCCAGTGCGGTACACCCGAATGCACCAGCGCCATCTTGACCATCCTGAGGACCTTCGAACCCGAGGCCATGGAGGTGGACGCCATCGTCTACGCTATGGGCCTGCTGCCCAGACCCTCTGCCCTGCTGCTAAAGGACATGCTGGCAATGGCTCAATACAAGCAGAGCAAACCCATTATGTTTGCCCTCAGTAATGTTGTCAGGAAGTAAGTGAACAAATCAAAACAAACCAATAACTTTAAAAAAAAAAAGAAAAAAAGAAGAGGGAACCCAAAATTGAGGTTGTTAATTTGTGTTGCATATCATATCATGTGTCTGTCATTTCCAGACAATTCAAGACTGACTATCAAGTCACCCCTGAAATCACTGCTGTGGCCAATTTCATGACTTCCCTTTTGGGCTCAGACTGCCCTGGTGAAAAAGATCTGACTTTCCTGGCCTTGAGGGTAGGTCGCCATTTTTTTCTTAAATCCTCTCATTCCAATAAAAGCTATTCCATTTTAACGTATACAAAAAATATATGTATTGTTAATGTTTTTCATTTCCTTACTCACGTTATAGGTCGTTGGTAACATGGGAGAAGCAATGGAAGCCGCAGAGCCTGGTATTAAAAGCACCCTGCTCAAGTGCATGAGACAGCCTGCAACCACCCTGTCCGTTCAGCTGGCCGCCATCCAGGCTTTCAGACGCATGCAACTCACTGATGAGGTAAATAATACTAAACTGTCGTCATCCCTATATGTCTCGCCGAAGTTCTACACACACTTCTCCTCACGCCTCTAGAGTCACTAGGAGACACTGGTGGATCAGCTCTGTGCTTTTGTGTTGCCGTACAGGTGCGCGCCAACCTCCAGAGGGTCAGCACGTATTCCAAGGGTGCAGTGCAGAAGCGCCTGGCCGCCTACCTGATACTGATGAGGAATCCCAAGACCAGTGACCTGGAGATGGTCAAGAAGTTGCTCAAGCAGGAACAGAACAAGCAGGTCAAGGCCTTTGTGACCTCTCACATCTACAACATTGTGTCCTCGACGGATCACCAATCCCAGAAGTAAGGATACGTACATGTGTATACAGAAATAAATATGACATGAAATGTACATGGCTGCAATATGTTTTAGTTGGATTGTTTTGCCCCTTACTTTGGTTCGATATTATTTTTCAGATTTGTTTTTGTTCCACTTCCCAGTGCTTCAGAGCAGTGTAGGACAGAAATGGCAAGCCGCAAACATGGTGTAGCTACTGTTTCACCATTATTATTGTTTTTGCTAAATATTTTGCCCTCCCTTAGGCTTGCCAAGAAGATTATGGAAGTCCTGCAGAACACTGATGTCCCCACTCACACCGACTACACCACTCTGTCCCGCAACTACAAACTGGGAATGGCAGTTGAATCCATGCAGGCCAACACTCAGGGCAACATCATCTTTGACCCCAGCAGCCAGCTGCCCAGGGAGGTCATGCTGGAAACTACGATGAATGTCTTTGGTTACACCATGGATATGTGGGAGGTACGATCAGCTAACACTATTACGCATGGGCTATGTCCGGAAATGTCTGCAAATAATTACATTTTACATTACCGGACTGTTCCAGTGTGTAACTGTGTCACTTGCTTGTAGGTCGGCATGGAAGGAAAGGGCTTTGAACCATCTATCGAGGCTCTGTTCGGAAAGAACGGATTCTTCCCAGACACCATTTCCAAGGCACTCTATTGGGCAGTAGACAAAATGCCATTCACCACTCTGAAAGATAATGGAAAGAAGGTATAACTGTTTGGGAATTCAGTTTTCATGAATATCAATTTCTTAATATGTAAATTTGTGTTAATATTTCACTTACCGTTTTGTCCTCCATAGGTACCTGAGAACCTAGTTAAAGTAGTTGTTGCCAACTTCAACAAGCTGGTAAAGGAACTTCAGGCCCAGGAATCTCCAGAGGCCATGGCCTACCTGAGGATCATGGGTACCGAGCTTGGCTACATCAAGGCCAGTGAACTGAAGGGCATCGCTGAAAATGCCGTCATGTACTCCGAGATCTTCATGAAAATTATTCCCAAAGAGGTAATTATTTTTGTTCTTCTTATTGGATGTACTACCTGTTATGTTGAGCGCACTACTTTGGTTTAAGCGACATGTTCTCCTTTCCCCCTTACATCAGATGATCAAAAAAGTGATTTCCAACACAGACAACGAGTTCTTTGCTCACTACATCTTCATGGACAACAAATTCCGCATGTCGACAGGATCTGGCTTCCCCCTGAAGGTGGCCATGGCTGGCATCTTTGCTCCTGGAGCAAAGGGGGGGCTTAGCATGTCACCAAACATGGTAAGTATTCTTCTGTTTCTCTCCAACCTTCTTGCACAGACACAGACATAGTCTTGCAACTTCAATGATTATTGTTCTTTTTTTTGTACAACAGGAATTGTCCTTCAGGCCCTCTATGGGTATTGAGTTTGTGACCAAGATGGGAGTTCATGTCCCTGAGTTTGTAGACACTGATGTTGCGATGCACACTAGCATATACCATGAGAGCGCTCTGAATGCCAGGATCACCATGGACAACAACCAAGTCAAGCTCTCTATCCCCGCCCCACAAGGCTCCACCCAGCTCTTCAGCATCAGGTACCAAAACCGCACCAACAAAACTCTCTTGATTCCCCACCTATAATACATTACTGTACCTTGTCATGTGTGAATGGAATGATTTAGAACACCTATTCCTCTTATCTCTTTGAAATAGCAATAATGTGCTACTTATGAACAACGGCCGCGTGGATGTGATCCCAGCTAAGGATGAAGGCAGGACCAATGTTGTGATGTGCAGACCCCTCTTCTCTGGAGTGAAGTATTGCACCACAGCCCGTTACTCCGCTGGTGTCGACACCGCCGCTCCTTACTTCCCCCTCACTGGGGAGACAAAGTACGTTTGAAACCTCAATCTGCTTTTAGATCGTTTTTACTGTTTACTGGAGTTAACCGTTTGCCCCCCATAGGTTTGCTGTGGACATCCAACCTACTGGGGATGTGACTGAGTACAGCGCCACCATTTCCTACAAACTCCTCAGTGAGGGCAAAGGGCGCCAGGTTGATTCTGTGAAAATGATCCTCAAAGCAGAGGGTATGGATGCTTGTTTTGACATTTATCAGAAACGTTTATGCTCATGTATTCTATGTATGCCTAGTTTTTACAACCAACTTTCTAACCAACTTTTCATATTTTGCTTCCCTTTGTGACTTTAGGCTCTGCATCCACTGAGGCCTCTGTCAATATGAAATACAACAGGAACAGGAATGTCTTCACCACCAATGTGCAAATCCCTGATTATGATGTAGAGACCGGCATCAGAGTTGGCATGGTGGACAGCAGCTCCAAAGGCAAATCTCTTACCTTTGACATCACCAACAAGAACATCCCCCAGTTGTCTCTGATCAGCCGTGCCAAGTGAGTCAATAAGTCACCCTCAATTAAGTGCTTGATTGTCTGTCTGAAACCTTTTGACTATTTGTTTAACAGTTATAGAGAAATGTGACAACTACTCTGTGTTGAAATGCATTCAGTTGGTTTGTATATATTGCAGACTTCAGGACCAGACAGACGCAATGCTGCAGATGCAGCTGATAGTGCCCTCCATGAAGACTGATGCCTCCATCACAGCCATTCTGAAGAACTCTGAGGTCCTCGTCCTGGAGATCAAGAGCGACGTCAAGCTACCAGAGACCAACTCTGTCCAGGCAGTCGTCTTCAAATACGGTATGAATATAGTCAACCTTTGGGGACTGTGAGACATTTCAAAGTCTCATGTTGTTGTGGATAGTGGTTACAATGATATGCTTTTTCATTGTAGGTAAGGATCAGGCTGAGGTTAGCCTGATGTCCAACATGACTTCTGACATCAAGATGCTCAAGCCATACACCGAAGCTCTCCAGGCCTGGATGGAGCTGCTTATGAGTAAAATGATGGACCAGCAGGTGGTCAAGACTGACATGAAAGTACGTCACATCTACACCAAGGCTCTTGAGGTAAGAAATAATACTTTTTTATTTAATCATTTTACAGTTTTACAAAAAAAAATCCTTTAGGAATTAAAATGTAAAACAATAATGCAAAACTATTCTTTTCAACAGGCTGGCAATATCTGGATGGACAAGATCGCCTCTGATGTTCCTTATGTCTACACTCTGAAGAACAGCCTGGCAGAGCTGGAAAAGCCTGCCATGCCTGAGAACCTGTTCATCAATCTGTAAGTTATCAAAATCCGATATATAAATAAATAGTTTTAACTTTTGCATACAATATTAACAGATTAAATGTCAATTGCCATAACACATTTTGTTGTTGTTGTCTTTTACCAGTGAAAGCAAGTTCAGATACCAGTTCAACAAGGACCGTATGACCTTCACTCTTGCCCTGCCTCTCGGAGGAAGGACATCCCAGGAGTTCAGGATACCTCCCATGCTCACCACACCACACATGTCAATGCCTCAGATTGGTCTGGAGCTTTCTCCCATGGAGATCAGCATGCCCACATTCACTATCCCCTCTGATTATGACCTCACCTTGCCTCTCATGGGAATGATGGAAGTGTCAGGAAAGGTCAAGTTCAACTATTACAACTTGGAGGGAATGGTCTCTGCTGGCAACAACACTGTAAAGTCGCCTAGCTATATGGCTAAGTTCAAAGTCATGGCTGACAGTCCCATGGAGCTGCTCTCATTCACATCTGAGGGTAAGATAATGTTGATATATTCTCAAATGTACTAGCAAATTAAATGTAATTCATTAGGGTCAAATAGTAATATTTGTGCTGATGTTGTTCTGTTTTGATTCATAGGAGCTGCAGAAATTAGTGACACACCACAAGATACGATGAAGGTTACCCTTGATGGCTCTCTGAAACACAAACTCATCGAGACAAGTTTTGAGGTCTTGGAAAAAATGTCCATCACAGACAAAGTGTTGTCTACAACCAGCTACAAGGGGAAGGCCTTCAGCCCCCTGGGTCTACAAACATCTCTTGACATCACCTCCCAGTGCTCTCTAGCCTCCAATATGCTTACTGGAGATGCTAACATGGATGGAAGTCTGACTGTTGGATCCATGTCAGCCAGCACCAGCTATTCCCAAACTTTTTCTGCTGAACCTTTGAAGAAAGAAGCAAAAGCTGAAGCCACACTGAGAGTGAATTCTGCAGTCCTGGAGGTTTTCAACAAAGCCACAGCCACCTATGCTAATGAGCAACTCCTGATTGAATCCAACACCAACGTAAACATTGACCCACTTAAGCACACTACTAAGATTACCTTTGGTTACAGAGATGCCAAGCTTACATTCCAGTCCAACTGTGCCACCATGGCCGACAAGAGAATGATTCGTAACCAGGTAGATTTCACCGCCTCTAGAGCAGGGGCCACTATCAGGGTAGAAAATCAGGCTGATGATACAATGAACAATGTCTACTCTCTGCTTTCTGGTTCAATTGACCCTTCCAGCATTGAGATCAATACTGATGCCTCTCTAAAAATCTTTGCAAGCCGTGCCTCTCACAAGGCAACTATGAGCCTGAACATGAATGGCCTAACCACCAGCTGTACCACAACTGCACAGAGCAGCCCGTTGACCTTTGAGAATGTTTTCCATGGAGGAGTTGATACTTCGGGAGCCACCATGACCATCACCACAAAGGGGACTGTTAAGGAGAACACTGTGGAAATGAATGTTGATGCCAAGGCTCACAGCTCAGAGGTCTATCTCAACAGCATATTCAAGGGCAGTGTCTTTGATGCCAACACCAGGAATAGGTTGAACCTCAGAGTGAATAAGGATGGCTTCTCCTTCTCCAACAACATGGGTGGATCACTTGGTGAGATGAAGACTGACACCACCCATTCCCTGGCTCTAACACTCAGATCTCTGGCATTTAGCTCCAAGACAGACAACGTCCTCAATACCAGAAACTCCTACAAGCATGACATCACAGTTGACGTTGAGAGTTTTACCGCTTCAGTCAATGTAAAAAATGACCTGAAGATTTTGGAAGTCAACTTTGTGAATGAGGCCCAGTTCAAAGCAAAGCCCTACACAATGGAGCTGACTGGCACAACAACAGGATTGTTGTCTGAAGAACAGCTCAGGCACACTTATGAATTCAAATTTGTTGACATGATCCTTTCTGCAAAGTGCAACACAAATGGTAAACTCCTGGGTTCTCAAATGACACATACCAGTGACATGGAGATTGCTGATTGGACCATGAAGTTCAACAACATGGCTAACCTCAATACTCAATCTCTTCGTCTTGACAGCACTGTTAAAACCATTGCTGCACCTTTCACCCTGTCTATTGATGCTATTCTGAATTCAAATGGAGAAATCCAACTGTATGGACAGCAGAGTGGTGACCTCTACAGCAAATTCCTTCTGAAGGCAGA
>OOFB01008521.1:0-23055 GCA_900323305.1 Trachyrincus murrayi | reverse complement strand
ACTCACGAGCTAGAAAATGGAGCCAGCTACAAGACTAACATGGACAACAAGTTCAACAGTGTGATGTCCCTTAAAGAGCAGAGTGTCACAGTGAGGATTGCATCTAAAATTAACAACCATGCCATTGATCATGAATTAACTGCATACAACAAAGCTGAAAAAATGGGAATGGCAGTGAAGGGAGCTCTCGCCACAACCTTCTTCAATGGAGCCAGTGAGAACCATGACTACTCCATCGCTGGTTCTGTGAATTATGACAAGAGCAGCCATACCCACTTCATTCAGGTTCCATTCTTAGAGTATCTACCTGAAACCATTGAAGAGTTGAAGAATCTAGTTGTGAGGCTGGTAGATGACAGTATTAACATTCTGAGGAATATCGATGCCTCTTATGAAATCACTGCCCAGATTCGTGGAAAGGTGGAAGAGCTTAAAGGTGCCATTGATACATTTAACCCCAAGCTGTTTATCCAAGACCTACAAGACTTCATCAAATCAATGGAAAATTACATGTACAACATGATGACCAAGTTCCCAATTGATGAACTTAACAACATGCTGAGATCAGTCAAGGCTGATATAATGGCATGGATCAAGAAAAACAAAATTGACAACAAGATCCATCTTATTTATGTAAAGATCGAAGAGTTCCTGTCCAACTATGAGGTTGAAATGATAATTGAGCAACTTATGGATGAGGCCATTGAAATTATGAAACAGTACAGGATCAGGGAAAGGATTCAGTCTGCACTGGCTGCTCTTAAAGAAATTGATGTCCAGCCTATGCTTAACAAAATCATGGCACCAGTGAAGGAGTTGATAAATAACATGTATGCTTTTGACTACAAGCAAATGGTTGATGATGTCAGCATGTATTGTATCAGAATGATTGAAAAGATCAAGTCTTTTGATTATGAAACATTCACCATGGAACTGAAAGACAAAGTCGCTGACATGACTAGGATTCCTTGTTTTGGAAAACTTTCTGGAGAGTTCAAAATTGTCTCGCCTAACTACCGCCTCCGGACCACTGCTGATCTAGCGAACACCACCACTACAGCAGTCACTCCAGAGTTCACAATGAACCTCAACTCACAGGCCACATCCACTTTTGACCTTCTTGCTTACACTTTGGACACCAGCGTTTATTTGGCCATGCCTGAGAGAAGCCGACTGTCTTTCTCTGAAAACATCAAGGCAGTACACACAGCATTTACAGTTGACCACCAGGGGTCAATGAGCTTCTATGGCCTGTCAGCTCAGGCTTCTGCTAAGACCATTGCCAAGGCTACAACTGATCCTTACGATGCAGAGCTCGTCAGCAACGCAGTGATTTCCATTGACAACCAAATGTCTGCCACTCTGGATACTACATACAAACATGGAGTCAACATACCACTCCTTAGAATCTCCAGTGAGGCTTCTGCTAACCAGAAGATAGTTGCACAGCTTAATTATGGAATTCTTACTGTCAATGTTAACAACAAGGGCCAGGGAACATACGCTCTTCCGGGTTTCTCAGATGATATAGCACACAAGAGTGACATGGAGGCTGTGATGGACATCTACACTGCCAAAGTGACTTACAACAAAGAAACAAAGAGTGACGTCTTTAAGGTGATTCAAAATGTTGTTGCTGATATCCACTTTACTCGCTATATCATCATTGAGGGCAAGTTTGAGACAGAAAGTCCCTTCATGAAGAACAGTTTAGCTGTGATGAAATTCCAGGCTAAGGCTGGAGACCTGAAAATTACTGTGGATGCTTCTCATAATGCTGAGCTGGTCGGACCGGTAGCTGGAACTCTGGCAAACTCTGTCCTGGCTGTGGTCGCCCCAAATGAGCTGACATTTGACACTAAGAACAAGGCCAATGTCAAGGTTACCCTACCCTTGAAACTCATCGGAAAGACAGATTTCCAGAATGATGTTGCAGTCATTGTTAATTCTGATGTGCAGCAGGCCAGCTGGACAGGTCTTGCCAGGTTCAATCAATTCAAATACTCACATTACTTTACAATGGGTAATGGTGAGAGGGAAATTCAGATCTTTGCACGGATCAATGGAGATGCCAATCTTGATGTTCTAAAAAACCCTATCACGATTCCTGAAATAAACGTTCCCTTCTTTGGTCTGATTAACCACAAAATGGAAGACTACTCTCTGTGGGAAGACACTGGACTGAGCATGCTCCTGGCCACAACTAAGCAGACCATTGATGTGGAGGCCAAGCTCAAATGCACAAAGACCGGTGATGTCATCACCATTCATCTTGACATGGAGCCAATCATGGATATCATAAATGCAAATGAAAAAGTTCTGCAATCAAACCTGATTGTTGGCAAAGACAAAGCTGTTGCCATCCTTGCTAAAATGCAGACGGACATCATCATCCCGGTCCTGCGTGATGTGACATACGAGTTCTCCATGAAGTCAGCATTGATCACACTTAGAACCGATGCCAGTGTCATGAACCACGATGATATTACCATGAGGTTTATTGCCTCCTCAATCTCCACATTTGAAGATCTGAATGGAGAGATTGAGGCAACCAGCAAAATGAACCACAATGGAATCAAAGTGGCTTCTTTGTTTTCTGTGAAGCACACAATGGTGGAGGGAACCATCAACCAGGAGATAATTGGAAATTCACAGGAGGGAATCATCATCTCTATGTCCTGCCCATCAACTGGACTTGTTGGATTCCAGTTGCAGACTAAGGTTCCACAACAAGTGACGGGAAGAGTCTATGGCCGTTACCCGGTAAGACATGTTTCATTCCATTGACTAACTAATGAAATGCGTTTGTCTTTTAAACTGATGTTTGACATGCTTATACTGACATTAATGTGATATTGTATTGACATATTCTTCCTTTTTCAGTCTGCACCCTCCGATGACGTTGAAATCATGGCCATGAAGATGTCTGTAATGAATTGGGAGAAGCTGAGTGTCCAGACAACATGGAATATGGAGATGCCTTATGAAATGATGATGGGATTTAAAAAGGCTGTGCCTACAACCTTTCCTATTGTCTCTAATCAAATTGGTAAGACCTACAATGAAATCACCAAGCTTGCTACAAATCTTAAAGGTCCCATTGAAGAGGTTAAGAAACAGGGTAGAGTAATGTTAAAGAGGGCTTCTGACAACTTTAGAGCAATGGATCTTTCTCAGATGCCCACCAGGATCTCAGATAGCACTATGTTGATCCTCAGAGAATATCAAATGACCATCAGAGTTATCCTTGATGCAGCAATTAAATTCCTTAGAGAGACCAAGTTCCAAATGCCAGGATATGCAGAGAAAATGTCTGGGCTTGAAATCTACCGTAAAATGTCCACCTTTGTTGCCAAAGTAGCCGAAGACGCAATTGTAAAAGTTCCAGAATTGTTTGCCTCAAAGTTTATGACAGTCCTTGAATATTTCAGAGGGCTTGAATTCAGTTTCCCTGGCTCTAGCCGCATTGTCAAAGGAAAAGAAATCCTCGATGACTTTGTAATTGCAATGAAGAGAATCAGGGGTCAAGTAATTGCTATTGTAAAGAAATTGGGGGATATTCAACTAGAAGACATTCTTAAGAGGTTGTCAATGTCAATTAATGTTTCAGTTGAGAAAGCTGAGGAACTCTTTAATTCCCTTAATACTCAAAATCTAGAAAAGTTGTCCGCTTGGGCTACTAATGTGAAAGCTGATGTCATGAACTCCAATGTCCTGGCTGATATCACCAAGCATATTGTTGAGGCCAGAAGAATTGTTATGGACTATTTCAATATTGTAAAAACCAGGTGCCAGGATGTTTTAGCTGACATGTCTGTTCAACAGCTTCAGGCTGACATCCAGTCCTGGATTGACATCATGGTAAAACGGTTGAATGCTTTCCACAACAATGTTATTGAGTATCTTAAAATTAATGCAAAGATATTTGAGCAGTATGTGAGAGTAAGTGACAGACAGATGGATATTGACATTCCATTTCCATTGTTTGCTTAAAAACAACTAACTTGCCAACATAGAGGTAATGTTTAACTCAATAGCATGTCCAGAGTGGTGTATTTCTATGTTTAAGAAGTAAGACATGACAATTTTATTCTTAAATTATTATGTAGCAACATATAAAAAGGTTTTCCAACTACAAAAAAGTATTGTCCATGATGCCTATACCCCTGTCTTTGTTGAAATAATTAATTGTGGTTTATTGTTTCAGTGTAATGTGTGATCTTGTTGATGATACTGTACTTAAATTGTGTAAATTCCCCGGTACAAATTCCTCAATAAAGAAACTGTACTGCATATGTTTACCAGTGTATTATTGATATATAATTTACAATGGGGCACAATATTGGGCACAACGTCAACCCAACACAACATCACAATATCACTTTAAAGCTATTAATTGTTCTGCTTTTTTCACACATTGGTAGTAGTAATATGTAGGTTGTAAACACAAGTGGCAATATGCACTATTAGTGTTGTAGTGGTCTTGGAGTCAACAATGTCACGCTCAGACAATAAAAAAAATGATTTAAGTGTTGGAAATACTACTATGAAATCAAAGAAAGATATTGACTGTTTAGGTAGGCCAGAAGTAAGTACACAATGTTGTTTCATACACTACAACAATATTTGTAAAAAGAAACATTGATTCTTATCATTAAGTCTAAAAGCCTGTGTAGTTAAAATGGTGGCCATCAAAATGTTGACCTTAGTTGAAAGGTGTTGGTGATGATCTGTTTTCTCATTACTGACACTTCTACAAATTCCCTCACTGGTAATGCAACCGGTAATGAGTAGATAATGGTATGGGTTGTGAGGGAACCAACCACACCCTAAACGGCTGGATCACATGGTGCACAACGTTAGTTCTATACCAATCATAAATCTGGAACTATTATTGGCCACTTTTATTTATTTGTCATAGCTATTATGTCAGATTTCACCTTCACAGTCTGCATATGTTTACTTCATGCTCTTTTTTAAAAAGCTTGACATAATACATTTTTATATTTTATCTGAAATGTGGTCGAACTTGACATTTTAAAATGATACATCACAATGTTCGGGATGTGTAAGGTTTTTTCTTCATTCAAAATTTTTATTCCCTATTAACTTAATTTGATATGTTTCCCCTGATGACTGAATTCAGTAGTGTCATATATAAGATGGAGGTGATTGGTTTGGAACACTGAATTACTGTTGCCAAGATTGAGTCAGAGCCCAGCGGGGAAGGGGAAAGTAAGGAATGTGCATTTCATACCACCATGTAATTTGCACTAGATTCACATACTGGCAGAAAACAATGTCAATGTCAATTTGTGGCTCTTCTGGTGTTTCTGTGTGATAAAAACTTGTAATATATGTAAAATGGCGTAATCTCGTTTCTGCATATTTGTAATGAATGGATGAATGAATGACTCACTGTACTTAATGTTCATCATTGACATTTCAACAAGCACTCCCACTCAGATAACATTTAGGCTACATAACACTTCAGGTCAGGCACAGTGAACTTGGGCTGAACTTTCTCAAAATCGAATTACAGGTATGCAATGTGAAATTACTATTTTCTAATAAATGGTCCGCAATTTAAAGGGTTTCCATCTTACATATCCATGTCCCATTTGCAATTGCTTAGATTCCTAATAGTAGCCTTCTTCATATACTTTTCGCTACATCTCTGGTGTTTTCTTCATCCTTTTTCAGTAGGCCATGATATAGGACTACTCTTTCAGGATATCAACATGAGCACACACATAACTTGATTTTTGTGTTGTGATAGTAGCCTATTTGTACAGGCTACTGTAGGCCTACTTCAATCCTAGGAGTTTAGTATTCTAGGCAGAATATTGCTGAACCACAGAAATGTACATTTTACTTTACATCTGCAAATTCGCTCACAAATAGTACACTTGGACCACCATTAGTGTATAAACAGTGCATTTGTTTTTTTATTAAAAACAAGCAGAAGTCCAAAGGAATTGCCATCAACATTACTGCCTCTAATGTGCTGACATGCATGCTTTTCTAAATACTGTCTTTGTTTGATGTCACTGTGTCACACTGATTTTGATCCCCAGATGGCAAGGCAGAAATGTCATTAATAGCCAAAGCAGAAAGTTGTCTATGAAAAATCTCATTGTGCAAGTGAAGTATTGGCTTTAAAACTGACCTCAGGCCAGCATTCAAACCATTTAGTGTTATTTCTTCATCAATTCAGGGAATACATCTTCCACTAAAATGTTGTTACTCATATTTAGAACTGTGTATTCCCCCATAATAGGATCATTTGACTTTAAAATGCTCTAAGCAACACATGTTAGGCATTCATTCATCATGTGATTATCGAGTGCGTGAGCAATAATAGTTAAACAGAGTCCATGTGAGTAGTCCACACTGCGGCCATTGCCTTAACATGTCCCCACTTCATCTTGACGTTTTGGCGACACGCCTCGCCACAGCCCCATTTATAAAAAAGCAGCTTTCAGTCAAATGTTCCTTCACAACAAAAGGCAGCAATTCACACAGCCACTCGATGGTCTTGGTCTTTTTTGCAAGGATGCCTTCGTTGCGGTTTCAAACACTTCCCATATGCCATCCTTGGTTTTAGCGCAACACTCCAAATAGTCATACGCCCCGATGCGCACGGCCATCGCGCGTCCATCGTCCGTTTTCACCGGTTCTTGTTTTAATCTTGACAGTTCAGATTTGACGTTCTCGTCGTTGCGTAAATCTTTTTTGTTGGCCACCAGAATTATTGGTACGTTGGGACAGAAGTGTTTGACTTCTGGGACCCACTTCTCCGGAATGTTTTCGAGTGAGTCTGGACTGTCCACTGAAAAACACATGAGGATGACATCAGTGTCCGGGTAGGACAATGGACGCAGGCGGTCGTAGTCCTCTTGGCCAGCAGTATCCCACAGCGCCAACTGGACCTGCTTGGAATCCACTTCTATGTCAGCTACATACGTCTCAAACACAGTCGGGACGTACACCTCCGGAAACTCGTCCTTGCTGAACACAATCAGTAGGCATGTTTTTCCACATGCGCCGTCCCCGACCACGACAAGTTTCTTTCGTATATCTGCCATTTGTTCCACAAGTTCCCTAACTATAGCCTACATATAACATTGGAAGCACTGTATTCGTCTTCGATTACAATCTATTAGTATGTGATACTAACAAAGTTGGACTGTCTTATAGACGATAGACTGTATTGCTTACTGAACAGTTCCAGTAACTACTGCCCTTCCTTTATAAAGCACAGGGCTTTTTCCTAATATAGCCATCCAATCGGAAAGGAGGAGGTGAGATCATTTATTTGTAAAGCGAGCGGTGATTGGATCCCAACATTTTCCTGACGTTAAAGGAGGGTCATGTACTCCGAGGTCCCACCCGGTCCAAACTGAGCTAGGATCGGCACGGTCCAACTACGCATGGACGTCATTATATTTTTAGCTTACTAAATTTTTTTCTACCGTGTTATCCGTGTTATCTACTACGTATTAACAGCTGGCCCACACATCTAAAAAAAAAACTGGCGAACTCAACATGGTCTGGCATTAATATGTATACGAATTGCCAGATGTGACTGCCCTTTGGGTTTGCTTGAATTAGTTCAGCACTATATAATGCATTCACAAGAGCACAGTATGGTTTATTGAGGTGATGAAAAGTACATGATTAAACTACACAAACGTGTGATTAGCATTGCGACTCGCGTCCCGTTCGGAGTTCCATGTCTACGCAGGTCTACGTAGGTTACGCTATATACAGGGAGGGGGCACACTGGCGTAGGCGAGCTGCTAGCACCGAGTACACGTTCACGCCTGGCTCCGATCACCGCTTTCCACGGAAACAAAACAATATAGATAACTGGCTTGACCGTGTTCGAGGACCATAGACCCTCTCTCCACACGACAACGCGTGAGTAGTGTGTTTATTAACGGAGATCGTGCAGTATCACCCGGCATAACGACTGTTTTTCAACGTGGTGGCACGAGCGTGTTAGTATTTCCCTTTTGTTTAGCGGTTGAGGCCCCTCTGTTTGGAACTTGGAGGGGGGCCATGTTGTTTAGCCAGCAACTGTTTCGCTGGTGTTTAGCCCGGACACTTTAGCTAAGCTAATAATGTTCGCTTAGCCGTGTCGTCAAATATTGCACTCGCCGTTTGCACGATTTAACGGGAGGTGTAGCTAAGCATGTGTGCATTTAAACAACGGCTCGCTAATCTATTGGACACATAATTGGTATTTCTACTAGGTTAGCATTTGGTGTCTGCTAGAAGCTAGCTGCCGTGCGCTAATAATACACCGAAAGAACGGGCCTGCTAACGTTTGCTAGTTTCCTGCCGTCATACGAAAGAAAGAAAACCATGGCCAGTTAGTGGTAAACATTGATTATTAAATAAGTTGTTGTTTTTAAATGGCCATCCAAAATTTTGCAATGACCGTTGTGTCAATATATTAGTTTGCGAACTGCCGAGTGCATCCCCGATAGCTAGGTTCACTAGCATTCAAAATCTAGTGGCTCCGTCGATTTGATCATTTAAACCACTCAACGCTACACGGCCAACTGCATGTCTTTACTTCAGCCGCTTTTATTTGCTGGCCCCAAAGTTGACCTGACTATTATTTTGTACTTTCCATCCAAATTTACAGAATATTTGGCAATATTATAATGCTAGCTAGCTTCATTATTAAAAGCTGACATAATGCTAACCGTTAGCAGTGCCGTTAGCATTCTTTGCAATCATCAACCGTCAACATAATCTGCAGTCACTTCTTTAGGTGCATGACACTTGATTTATAAATTAAAATCTTATCTTCTGGATGTACATGCAGTTTCCAGACTATGTTCTGTACATATTCGCTAACATACAGGATGCATGGCAGGAAGTGAAGTTCCAGACATTAGCCATATCCCATCGAGATATTTGTTTTGTACCATTTTATTTTATATTTGACAATGTATATCCATCGAAATTTTTTTTTTTTTACGTGTAGACATATATTCCCAATGTTAAATGCAACGAGTTAATGTTGGTTTACACGTTTTAATAATTTAAATTGTATTATTTTAGTTGAACTAGGCCTACAACATGCATGTTTTAAATAATTTTATAAAGTCTACGACAGTGTCGCCTAAAATGGCGAAAAGGTAACCAGGCTGTCACATCTGGTCTGACCTGAGTCTTATGCCATTTGGCAGGAAATTCCGTGTTTAGTAATTTAAGTGAATTTTAATTATCATTTGTAATGAATTGTCTGTAAAGTCACTGCTTTGACTTAACCACAATCAAAGACAAAATATTACAATGTCTTGAATTAATCGCAATCATCTTGCATTCTGTTCATTTTTTTATATGGTAATTGTACAAATGTATTAAATGTAAACTCTTATTTAGGTTTCCCGTGGAATGAGCGTTCCATGCAGCATCCTTGGTATGAATGACGTGGCCTGGCAGGAGACAAGAGGTGGGATGCTGCATGCAAATGGTGCTCCTGAGACAGGGGTAGTCAGGGTTCACGGTGGAGGACCCCTCGCCACGGTGGGCGGAGCGGGACAAGTCCCCAGCGGACCACATTTACAAGGCATGGACAGGGGATCTAACCCCACCCCAGGTACCCCACAGCCACCACTGAGTGGGCGGTCCCAGGATGACGCCACTGTCGCGTACTTCTTCCAGAGACAGCCAGGAGAGCAACTCGGAGGATGTGTACCAAGCAAACATCGCTGGCCCACTGGAGATGGCAATCATATTGACCAGGTACTAAACGGCAGTGAAAATGGATTGCAGTCACCACCAGTGCTGCCTCTAGTTAAAAAAAATCGAATTAGATTTAAGATGGAGCACATACAATTTTTTCCAAGCAAATGCTTCATTGAAGTCCAGTGCATGCTTTAAGAACAATTGAAGACTGTCATGTAATTATAGTATTGCCTCATTGAATGGTATTAGTATAGTATTAGAGTATTGCCATACAACCTGACCAAAGAAGTGCAAGATAATTTTGGTGGGAAAATACCGAAGTAGGCGATTTCTAATTAGTTTTTTGTATTTTGACTTATTCAGTATCCATGTAATTGGCTACATTTCACAGCACATTTAAGTTTATTTGCAATAAGTTTACACGCAATAAGGCCATTTTAATTGGCCCACATGGCAATGCCTCTGCATAGTTTAGAGGGAACATGTTAACTGATTTACTGTTTTGCGAGTATTGAATTACAGGAAATTTCAGAGGGACCTACATTTTACACACAAAAAAACCTTTGTCAATGTGCACTAGTTTGGTTCTTGGTGAATTCAAGTGTTTATGTGAAAGAAGGCCACAATTTACCCTAACCTTTTCCCCCCCTAAGCATTAGTTTTGTACACAAAAGTGTAGGCTTGTTAGTACTAGAATGTGTGGTATTTGACTGCTAAGTTGGCAGACATTGTTAGTATTTCTACTTCTGTGATTTAGAATGGTTTTGGACACGAAACAATTCCATGGTAACCACCAGCTCTACCAAACTCAAACCATCATCAGAAACCCGTGACATGATGTACGGCCATGTCTTCATAAATACTTTGTGCAGAGGCGTTTGGCTCAAGACACCAGTGTTCAAACTAGTTTAAGAGTGATTAATAAAAGATTCATAAACAAAGTGATTTAAATGCCCTTTTTAGTTCAATCAAACTGACACCCACTACGAGACACTAGTCAGTGTGACCACACCAAACTATGATTTCAGATTGCATCTTTAGTCTTTATTTTACTTAAAAAATAAAATAAAAAGGTGGAACCCCCCAAAAATCACCCTGTTTTTCTCTAACGTAGGCCTTTTGTTCTCAGGTGCGTGCTGTGGATGAGATGAACTATGACTTTCAAGCACTTGCTTTGGAGTCCAGGGGCATGGGAGAGGTAAGTCACCAGAGTCCTAAATGTTAACATCTTGAGGAAGTGGAGCTTTTGCAATTTTTCAGTCTATAGCTGCGTTAATGCACTCTGTTCAAGGACAGCATTAGTTTAAAGTGTGTTTCCATCCACCATTTTTTGTAAGAAAACATGAATGGCATCAATGTGATCTCTGTATTTGTGTATTGATTTTTTTTTAGCTCCTGCCTGCAAAAAAGCTTTGGGATTCTGATGAATTGGCAAAGGATGGACGGAAAGGGATGCTGCTGGGAGAAGAATGGCGGGATAATGCGTGGGGATCATCCCGTGAGTGTTTTGACACATGCATATTTAATTCAGGAACGTACATTGCTGCTACACTGGATTTTAAACAGTCTTGGAGTAGGCTTGTCTTGCAGTGCATGTCTTTCAGAAATGCACTGGCCTTTATTGGACGGATTCTTGTTTAGAAATGTTTGTCTTCATAATATAGAAAAATGTCTTTTTGGTTCACTACCCCATTCAGATCATTCAGTGTCCCAACCAATCATGGTGCAACAGAGACCAGGGCAGAGTTTCCACGGGAACGGGGATGCCAACTCTGTGCTGTCACCCCGCTCTGAAGGTGGCGGTCTGGGCGTGAGCATGGTGGAGTATGTCCTCAGCTCATCTCCCGGTGATAAGATGGACAGTCGTTACAGGAATGGCGGCTATGTACGTTTTCACCTTCTTTTTTGTCACTTTTTGCATAATTTCTGTCTTTTATAGAATGTCTATTGGCATGTTTGCTGACTCTGTGGTGCTCACAGGGTACTGGAGACGCAGACCCAGATGGCAGAGAGAAGAGTGACGTCCCAGATAAGACATCTCCCTTTGAGGAAGATAAAAACCCAGAGATGAAATCTGGGGATGAGGGCGACTCTTCAAAGGCCAATGGAAGAGGCCTTCTCAATGGCATGGACAAGGACTTCAAGTATGCGTTTTTGAGAATTTTCAGTGTTTTAGGTTGTTCATCAAAACCGTGTCTTAATAAAGGCATTTGTAATTTGATCTGGCTTGGATATGCTTTTTATATATATATATATCTTTATTTATTTGGACAATTTTCTTGTAACCTTCATTATTTTAACCAACCATTTTTCTATTTAGCGTAAGTAATCTGAATCGCCAAATTCATGTCATCTCTTCATAAGGTTGCCCTAAACATTGCTGGATGGTGGAAGCAATTCCTCTATCAATGTCCATCTACCCCCCCCACTTTAACTTGAATCCTCTCTTCATGTAGTCCAACCCCTGGCAGCCGCCAGGCCTCACCCACCGAGGCTGTGGAGAGGATGGGTCCCGGTCAGGGTGGCATGGAGATGATGGGCCAGCATCCGCACCAACTTCAACACCAACATCAGCACCCACACCAGCATCAGCACCCACACCCACACCAGCACCCACACCACCCCCATGCCCACCCCCACGCCATGCAGCAGCAGAACCCTGTGCAGAACAAGGGCCCCAATGAGGACTTCCAGGGCCACGACGGCCAGGGCATGGGAGCCATGGAGCAGCAGCAGGCCGGGGTGGAGTCCCTGCAGTTTGACTATGCTGGAAACCAGATCCAGGTGGACTCCTCTGGGACCCCCGTGGGACTGTTTGACTATAACGCCCAGCAGCAGGTGTGTTTATTCGACAGGCTTTTCGTCCAGAGCATTCAGTAAAAAAATTTTTTGAATGTCCATTAACCAAGGTCCCCACCCTCCTCCCCACCCCTAGTTGTTCCAGAGGTCCAACCACCTGACTGTTCAGCAGCTCACTGCTGCTCAGCAGCAGCAATACGCTCTAGCTGCAGCGCAGCAGCAGCACCTGGGTAGGTTGCCTCGCACGTATCGCTACTCCTGTCTTGTTTTACTGGTACTACTGGTACCAGTAAAAAAGCTGGTAACAGCTTTGTGCCTGTTTTTACTTGGAACAGCACAAGGTTTATAACATGTTGCATACAAACCATTTGATTTAATTTCCCCAAAACTTTTATTTTGGAGTTTTTCTATGGAAGGTTGTGTGTTCTGATGTATTTTTTGTTCTATTTCCATAGCTGGCCTTGCTCCTGCTTTTGTGCCAAACCCGTACATCATCAACGCTGGCCCTCCTGGAACGGACCCCTACACTGCCGCAGGCCTGGCCGCAGCAGCAGCCTCGCTGGCAGGTTAGCATGTGGTCATCTTGGACTTTGTTTGATGTAAAGCATGGTCAACTTGTAAGAAAAATAGTAATAATTGAATGAAATGTTGTTCGCGTCAATGTCTTCCCCAAGGTCCAACAGTTGTTCCGCCTCAGTACTATGGTGTACCATGGGGCGTGTACCCAGCCAACCTTTTTCAGCAACAGGCCGCAGCGAATGCCAATCACTCGGCCAATCAACAAGCATCCAATCAGGGTCCAGGGCCGGGGCAACAGGTATGTGTGGTGATATGTTGTTCAACCTCTCCACCAGAAAAATGGTCCACCTTCTGTTTTGATGGAAGGCTTTCTGATGTTCATTTTGGAAGTATTTTGATCTTGGTTGGAAATATCCATTATATCATTGATATACCTTTTTAGAATTGCTTGTGTGTATATATCCTTTTGTGCTCTAGGTGATGCGCACGGGAAACAACCAGCGGCCCCTGACACCGGGTCAGGGCCAGCAGAGCCAACAGGAGAGCCTGGCTGCAGCGGCAGCCGCGGCTAACCCTGCCTTGGCCTACGCCGGCATGTCAGGTCAGCCACTGCCTCCATAGCGCCCGTTGCCCGCAGTCAAACCCGACACTCCAGCTTACTATGACTTTGATTCCAACTAACACTAAAGTGACCCTTGACCTGTTTAGAGGACATTGACGCTATGGCTGTTTGAAGTTTCCCCTGCGGGGATGTAAGGTGGCTCAAGGCAGCTGTATGCAATATTACCACAATTGCTTTTACTGGTCTGTTCTAGGGCTGCTACTGTTAGTCGACATAAGCGATTACATCAACGCAGAAAATTTGTCAACGCCAATATGTTTAATCTACTAATCTTTTTCCCCCTGAATTCATCTTTAATTTCTAAAACGGTTCAATTAGTTAAAACACACGTTTAATTTTAATAAAGCTTCAAAAAACAAAACAACAATGGACAATCGACGTTAGTTGCTGAAGATTAATACTGGTTCAATTGTGGCAGCGGCATAGGGTGCTGTACAGTGTATCAAGTCATCAGCAGGAGTGTAAGGCCAGACGCCCTCTAGCCACCACTGGCTTGATGTCTTGCTAGGCAATTGCATCACTTGATGTGATCAGAGATCTGCGCGTGTTTGTGTTCGTTCGTTCGCACAATGTGACCATCTGGCCATGTTAATCTCAAGATTTTGTATTTCACATTGTGCACAATGTGGCATGCTGGAAAAAATGATGCTGACGATAGCTGACATACAGGAGTCAACCCAGACTTGGTTTTACACTACTGTTAAGCAACCCAGTCATTTAAACCTGAATTAGTTACTATTAGACTGTGCTCAGAATCACTGATGCAGAACCATAAATGCAAGATGTACCACGGTGTACCTATGCCAGCTATCAACGCAGCGTTGTATACGGTATCATTGTGCTTTAAAATAGACCGCACCTATAATTGTGAGTTACTCCTGTGTCTACCCTACTTGGATGCACTCCCTAAAAAGTAAAACTAAATAAGGATGCACATTACATGTTTTGTCTTGAGGTTTCTAATGCATGTTCTAGTGATTGATTGTAATTCAGACTTCCTCAATCTGGCCTCCACTCTGACCAGGTTACCAGGTGTTAGCCCCTGCTGCGTACTATGACCAGAATGGTGCCCTGGTGATGGGTCCCGGGGCCCGCGGCGGCCTGGGAGGCCCTATGCGTCTTGTCCAAACGCCTCTCCTCATCAACCCTGCTGCTGCCCAGGCTGGTGAGTTCTGACTCGCTACACTCGGTGCCAGCAGAATAATCTGCTGGGTTGCTTCCCGAGTGGAACCAGGGCATTTGGGCCCAAACGGTGTGAACGCCATGTGCATAAACTGTTGAGAGGATTCTGTTATTTCAACTAGTTTGTTTTGCCAAGTGAGGAATGGATGCTTTTTAGTTATCAGGTGAACATTAAATATTGAGTTTTGATCATGAGTTGACCGCGTACCATGACATGTGACTTGATTAATGACTGGCACCCCTGCAAGCTCGGGCAGGAGAAAATCGTGTCCATCGGCCCACCCCTATAAAAGGGGCCTCTCTGCTGAACCGTGGCCATTTTGAACACATTCCAAGAGATGGGAGAGTGGGTGGGGCTAAACATCATGCTCCCTCTAGTTGTAATATAACCCTACCATTGGTTTACCATGTGATTCAAAGAGCAGCTATGCAGCTGCTGGGATTATATACCAAAAGTTTGTTGAATTGATTATTTACATCTGCATTCATCAGCAAGCATTTAAAACCTGCGACTGGTTTTCCAGACTATCTACATTTATAATTTATTGGTTATTGCCTATATGGATTTTTAAATGCCCATTGATGTGTTTTTTTTTAAACACTAATATACAACCATTAAAGGTGCTGTGGGTAAGATCTAAGAGCTATTTGAGTAATTTGGTAAAAATGGTACAGCCATCTGCCAGCTATTAGTGAGTGAAATATGCTGTGAGTATTTGTTTCGAGGTGACTTATAGACTGCCTCTGTATGAGAGAATTTAGATGTTTGACCGCTCCCGGCTCATTTCTCACCAATAAGGGCATCTCTTCCCTGATTGGTTCGGGGACTCCATCTTACCTGTCAATCACAGGTGCATGAAATGCAACATGGGGAGGGAGCAGAGAGGGATGGTTATATAGTTTAGTTATTAGCTTCACTCTCTCATTTACAACTCTCGAATCTTACCTACAGCACCTTTTTTTTTATTTTTTTTATATATTTTTTTTATTTATTTTTTTTTAAAATCGATTTAGTCATTTGTAAACTTTCATCACGCTGCTATGGTATGCGATTGCATCACCTCTTCTCCCTCCACTGCAGCAGCATCTGCTTCCGGCTCGGCCAACAACATGCCGGGCCCTCCGGGTAACGGGATGTACCGCTCCCTGCCCCAGCAGCAGCAATCCCAGGCCCAGCAACAACAACAGCAGCAGCAGCAGCAACAGCAGCAGGGCCTGCCCTACGCCTCGGCCTCACTGCCCGCCACCTCCCAGAGCAGCTCCCTCTTCTCCCACGCCTCGGCCGGCCAGCCCCCGCCCAGCTCCTCCCTGGGCTTCGGCAGCGCCCAGGGCTCCCTCGGTGTGGGCCTGGCCTCGGCACTCGGGGGCTTCGGCTCCTCCGGTCGGTTTCCACATGGAAATGTTTATTTATTTTCTGTAGGCTAAAGGAGTAGTCCCCTGTTTTAATCCACCTGTGCATGTTGTCCTTTTAAATTGGTTAACATTATACTTTTTTTTCTTTTCTTTTTTTGTTAAAGGTACAATATGCAGGATTTGCTATTTCAAGCAATCTCCCTACTCTCTCCAAACCCCGCCCACCCTCAAAAGTCGGAGCAATTAACCTAGATCCCTGTAGCCTCACAATTAGCGTCTACATGGCGGAATGTGTTTTTAGAGCACATTTCAACCTTTCAAAAAGGTTGCATATTGCACCTTAACACATTATCTGCTGGTTAACATCTGTGATCCTACTCCCTGACACTTCTGTCTCTTTCTCTCATCTTCAGTGTCCAGCTCCAGCAGTAGCAGTGTCTCCCGCAGGGACTCCCTGCTGGCGAGCTCCGACCTCTACAAGCGGGGTGGCAGCAACCTCACCCCCATCGGCCAGCCCTTCTACAACAGCCTGGGCTACTCGTCCTCGCCCAGCCCCATCGGCCTGACCCCCGGACACTCCCCGCTCACCCCTCCGCCCTCCCTGCCCTCCTCCCACGGCTCCTCCTCCAGTCTTCACCTCGGTGAGTTTGGTTGTCAGGGCTTGTTGATTTCTGCTGTATAATCAGAGTGCAAAGTTAATGCACTCTTTCAAAAACTCCCTATCATATTTAATTTTAAGAGCATATCATCTCATAATTGGTATGGGCTACAAAATTGTATGTGACAATTTTGCTGTCGATAATCAATTGATGCTAATATATAAGGCGATAACCAATGGTTTTAAATGATCACCACACCAAGCCTGCAGAACATAAACATTGCATTGATATATTTTTTATTTGGTTAAAGGGAATACGTGTAACACAACCCTGATTAGGTGAAGAGGATGGTATTCTTCTTTAAAATGAAAACAATTGGTGTTGCAATGCTGCAGAAGCTGAAACCCATCACTGTAAACTACTGATGACACACACAAACTCATTGCATTTAAGCGAGCATATGGTATATTATACACAGCCATCCTGTTCTTACTTTCAAGCTGCTTGAACATATTTGACATTTACTGCCAGCCGGACAGAGCATTCATAGTAATCATAGTTAACATGCAAATGTGGGAACGTGTTTGCTTATCTTTTAAAATACCTAGTTACAGTTGTATGGAGTCTAGAGTAGAGCAACATTTGAATATACCAGGGCTCGACAGTGCAACCATTTCGCTCACATATGCGAGTAAATATTCCCTTGTGCGAACATGAATTTACATTTAGGGGCACATGTGAAGTGGAATTAAATTTTTTTTTTTTAATAAAATGGATCATGTTACCAGCTTCGACACAGCACGATAGGTTTGCTGACTGACCAAGGAAATGGCCGCCAATATCACACATTCCAATAGAAGTTGGGAGGTGTAGTTCATAAATCTGCTTCACTCTGGTACTAAAGATTCGCTACGAAACTGCTTGCAACTGCTTGCAAAAGAATCACAAGATAACGTTCTGAAACTGCACCGTTCTCATTGCTGCAATGAGCAGTGATTTTTCCACTTGTTACATCGTAATGATTCCCTCTTTTAAAATAAGTTCCCGTAGTGTCCAACACATAGGTTCAGCTTTTTAGCAGGAATGTCAGGACGTGATGTAAAGCTTATAACATACTTATACACCTGAATATTAGCAACAGCTGCAAACGCATTTCTCCCGCTCCCCTGTCTGTCCGTGTTAAACCCGGAACTGCATCGCACTTACAAATGGAGTGGCTTAAGCGAAAACCCGGAACCAGTTTGTTCACAACATTACAGTACCGTTGCATACTTTTGCTTTGAGGCAAACAAGAATGCGCACACTCGCATTGATACTTCAAGCTCGGTTGGAAAATGGATGCCCAGCAAACGGTCCAGGAGACCAAGCTACAAAAGGTCCTGGACCACAGATATGGTTGCAATTTGCGGTCCTGTTTAAAAATGTTTGAGAATGATGATGGGCACTGGTACAGAGAGTTATGCTTTATTTTTGTTTACATCTATTGTTCATTTATCACTTAAATAGAAATGGCAGCAGCCAAATATAACTGTTCTTTGTTGTAAGAGTGAAATAAACTTATTAAACCCTCTATTTTATTTAGTTGTGCCCCTACTTTTGTGCAATGTGCCCCTAGAAATGTAAACTTGGGAGCACAGTGCTCGCAGAGAAAAAAAAGTAAGCATTGAGCCCTCTATACCCCTGTATACCATCTTATTCTGTGCTAAATAAAACGCTGCTGCTACTTTGATTCTACCACATTAGGTAGCCACTCAAGTTTCATTGACACCCCCCTTTCCTGCTCTCTCTCCCTGAAGGTGGCCTAACCAATGGCAGTGGCCGCTACATCTCTGCGGCGCCCGGGGCGGAGGCAAAGTATCGCAGCAGTGGCGGCAGCGCATCCAGCCTGTTCAACTCCAGCAGCCAGCTGTTCCCACCAGCCCGGCCGCGCTACAGCCGCTCTGACGTCATGCCCTCTGGACGCAGTCGGCTGCTGGAGGACTTCCGCAACAACCGCTTCCCCAACCTGCAGCTGCGTGACCTGCCTGGACACATGGTGGAGTTCTCCCAGGACCAGCATGGGTCCAGGTACCCTGGGGATACCCCCCACTGCTTTAAAAAAATATATCATATATAAAAAAAAAGTGATGTATTTAAAAAAGTGAATTAGTTCACGTTAGGGAATTGTGGTGTCCACCACTCATGGGACTTATGCGAATATACATATATAGAGAAACCCCCATATCCTATTTATTAATTGTTGTATTTTATTTAAGTATAATCTAAATAGATAGCTAAATCTCTATAGCTTTGGAAAATCATCAGGGGACATCTTGCTGGAAAAAAAGCATACGGCACCTAAAAGAAAAAAGGGGCATTCAGTCCGATCATGGCCTATTTCTGCCACTGAAAGAGAAAGAAAATGAAAGTGTAAGCATTCATCCACTCCTCCTCCCCACCAGGTTCATCCAACAGAAGCTGGAGAGGGCCACGCCCGCCGAGAGACAAATGGTGTTCGGTGAGATACTGCAAGCAGCGTACCAGCTGATGACTGACGTGTTTGGGAACTACGTCATCCAGAAGTTCTTTGAGGTGAGAGAGGTTTCTTTCCGTTAAGCGCCGAGAATCGTTTATTCAGTCTAGTCTGCAGACAAATGGAGAGGTAGGTTTTAAATAACAATGTATGTCCTTTTGTCCCTGGGCAGTTTGGGAGCGCAGACCAGAAGCTGGCCCTGGCCACCAGGATCCGTGGCCACGTGCTGCCCCTGGCTCTGCAGATGTACGGCTGCAGGGTCATCCAGAAGGCCCTGGAGTCAATCTCCTCCGACCAGCAGGTAATTGTAAGTGAGCCTTGTTTTTTCCCTTTCCTTCAAATATTACTATTTATAAAAAAATGTTAAGGCATGTTCATTGATGTCCGTCTATTGCCCCGCCCTCTTTTCGCTTGACGCTCCAGAGCGACATCGTGCGTGAGCTGGACGGCCACGTGCTCAAGTGTGTGAAGGACCAGAATGGCAACCACGTGGTGCAGAAGTGCATCGAGTGCGTCCAGCCTCAGGCCCTGCAGTTCATCATCGACGCCTTCCAGGGCCAGGTGAGGCCTCCATCTTGACAGAAAGTACAGTGGGGAAGGAAAATTCTCTCCCACTGAACAATTAAGGCAGTTTTGCTATCATTTGCGTCTTATATTTTATATACCTTCACTAGATTGACTAACCCAAGATTGTACAGGGTAAACACAGTATATTGAGTTCAGTATGTGCTCTGCTAGACGGTAATGGTTTAGTCTTGGTATTCTAGTGCAGCGGAAATCCTTGGGTATCAAGAATAATCTGCTCAACTGAGTACTGTAGTGGCTCCTATTTAATAATGTAACTGGAAGTTAATTGAAAAGAATGCCCTATCAAGGTCATAAATGTGTAAAAAAAAAAAAAAAACAGTTCCAGACACTAGGTCTCAGGGCAAGTCCTTCGTCAAATGTCTCTTCTGATTGGTTGGCAGGTGTTCGTGCTGTCTACCCACCCGTACGGCTGCAGGGTGATCCAGAGGATTCTGGAGCACTGCACCCAGGAGCAGACCCTGCCCATCCTGGAAGAGCTGCACCAGCACTCTGAACAGCTCGGCCAGGTGAGGACACCACCGCCACACCCACCCTCTAAAAACCACAACATGCTTGTATGATATCCTCTGTGTATGCCCCGCCCCATTGTTTAGTTTTTTGTGTTTACATTGTTTACATTACCATTTTATTTTCTCATCTGTTTGCCGTTATAGTCTATGGTCTCTTTTTGAACCATGTCCAATGAGTAATGAGTTTCTACTGCCGGTTGTCTGTTGTTTTTTATTTTTGATATCTGATTATGATGATGATTTTTTTAAACCATCCACCTTGCCCCCACCCCTCCCTCCACCTATTCCCCTCCATCTAGAAGTATCAAGGCGTATCATTGGAGATGACACCCAAAACATATTATACAGTGTCCAGCGATGCACTGTTCAAGGTCAGAGCACTTTGCCTCCCTCTTGCGGATGCCCCTCCCTCTACACTACCACCACCTTCCCTGTCTGTTCTCTCACCCCCCTTTTCTCCGCTTTCCCTTCCAAGGGTCTGACTTAACATGGTCGAGAGACCTTTAACCCCCCCCCCCTCTCTCTCTGGACAGACCTCACCCTCTAACCCACACAAGCCTATACCAGCTGCTGCCTGCTCCTTCTCCTCGCCTCCTAATTGAATTCTACTTACTCCTCCTCTGCTCCCTTCGCCGTCTGTCCCCACCCTGCTTTGGTGTACCCCTCTCTTGTTGCTATGGCTTTTTTAATGGAAGTTGGGGAGGGGGGCTTAATTCCCTCAGCACTCACTTCTCTGCTACACTCTTATCTCTCTCTCTTAGGCCCAAGGTGTCTGCTGATCAACCTCCCCCCCACACCCTAATTCTCCTTTCATTTCAATTGCTTAGTAGAAGCACCCTGAAGGCAGCTTGACTCTTAAATAAAGTCGCCACCAAAGAAAACATGCTGCCATCTTCACTGTCGAGCACGCTTAAATTTTTTATGTAAATTGCATTTTCAAGGCTAATTATAGCAGGATAGCCAATAGTGGCCAACTAAAAGGAAGGGAAGTTGAGCGCTGTGTTCTTGACCGGTCCAGGTGAGTCATGGTGTCGCCGCCCATCTGCTTCCCGGTGTGGGTTCCTCACCCATAACGACACTACCAGCCACCTGATATCTGAAGGGCTAAAGATGCCACTGGTCGCACCCTGGTCTGCCAGCAGCACCGGTTGTGTCTGACCGTCTGCAGTGATGATGTCATGGTCTTTGGTGTACACTGCCACAAGGGGGAGGGTGGGGGGTGTTGCACATTTTATCCATCTGTCCCTTTATTTCCTTTTAGAAATGCATGATTCTCTCACTCTCCAGCTGAGATCAGTAGGAAAAGTAGTGCATGAACATAATTTTCTCACTTTGTCTTTATGTGAGTATTTTTTCTTTGTGTGAATGACAAATTGTGTGCCTCTTGAACGCCTCCCTCAGGACCAGTATGGTAACTACGTGATTCAGCACGTCCTGGAGCACGGCAGACCAGAGGACAAGAGCAAGATCGTGGCCGAGGTGCGCGGGAAGGTCCTCATCCTGAGTCAGCATAAATTTGCAAGGTAAGCACGACAATACGCAGGTGATGATGAAAAGTTACATTAATGCTGACACGGATCAAGAGGCCTTTTTCTACGGGTGGTGTGCATTTGGCATAATGAGGAAACGGTCACAGAAGAATGCGTGCAGGACTTTTCGAGCAGATTTTGAACACGCTGCATATAAATGTAAGTTAAAATCATTGTGGCCAGATGGCGTGTTTAATCTCAAGCCCCTCGTCCCCTCGCAGCAACGTGGTGGAGAAGTGTGTGATCCACTCGTCCCGTGCTGAGAGGGCCCTGCTCATCGACGAGGTGTGTTGCCAGAAGGACGGCCCCCACAGTGCCCTGTACACCATGATGAAGGACCAGTACGCCAACTACGTTGTCCAGAGGATGATCGATATGGCGGAGCCTGCCCAACGCAAGATCATCATGCACAAGGTTGGTTCACCCATGGGGCCCCGATATGGCAACTTTAATTTATTTGTTCACCAAAATGTAGAACATTGGAATTGCCTGCCCAGTGATGGCGATGGGAGACTTAGGACTTGACTTGGACGAGTCTGTCATGAGACTGGCTTTACTTGTGACGTGCCTCCTTTTAAGACCTGACCCGAAAGCTAAAACACATCACATCTGACCGAATGCATCCCTGGAGCAATAGGCTTATACAGTAAAAAAACACAGCAAAAATCTTTGGCTCAAAGTGTCTGCTGAACAGTAACTGGCTAAAGGTCGCCCCCATCTGGTCTGCCGGGAAGTTGATTCCAATTGTAGACAAGATGGTGCCTCACCCGAGTCTCGTGATTTCACCCGAGTCTCATGATTCACCCGAGTCTCGTCACTCGCCCTATGTGCATTTACAGTACATGTTATTAAAGTTGTAAAGCTGCTGCTGTAAAAGTTTCCAAAGTTGAAAGACACGTAATCTCGGGTCCAGAAGTTCGACAATGCTATAGCCGAACTTCTGGGGGGAGACTGCACAGCGACTGGGCCGGAACCAGAAAGCGAGGGGCGGAGTTACGCAGTGTTTCCTGTTTTGTTACGGATATATTCTTCAGAAGATACTCATTTGTGAGTGCAAGATGGAGGTTTCAGAAGACTATTTTAACAAATGTATTTCTAAAGTGGTCAGTCTACTACACAGGTTTGATTTTAAACC
>OOFB01008519.1:10000-29878 GCA_900323305.1 Trachyrincus murrayi | reverse complement strand
ATGTGATGACTGTAGGCCTACATTTACATTTAGCAAGACACTTTTATCCAAAGCGTCTTACAAGTGAGACTGAGATCAATCGATCAATTGCATGCCAGATTGCACGCCACACACACACACCTGCACACCTTTCCAGGTGTGCAGGTGTGTGTGTGTGTGTGTGTGTGTGTGTGTGTGTGTGTGTGTGTGCACGCACATGTGCATATGCATGCATGTGTGTGTGTTATGCTTTACTATTTAGTTACTGAGTTACTGTTCTATCGAAAGATTTATCAAAAAACTCAGATGCATGTTATTATGGACCAGGTAGGGGGTTAGGCATTTGCTCTGGGATCAAACCCAGTAACCCAGTAAGCCCCCTATCACAGATGTATTCCATATATCCAAAACCCATGATTAGCTATTAGCTTTTAGCCTTCCTTGTATTAAACCCCCAGGCTATGCAGTTCAAAAAGTATAGAAGAAATTCAATGTAGTCCAATAAAATCAAACCCTAAATGTCGCTAATCCATTGTCACCACCTTGCAAACACCTTGTATGTTTTTTCTTAACGCTTTCTTGACTTTTTTCTCTGCGATGTGCCAGACGTCGACGAGTGCCAGAGAATCCCCGGTGTGTGTAGAGAGGGAGCCAGGTGTGTGAACCTGGAGGGGGGCTTCGAGTGCCGCTGCCTGCTGGGTTACAGAGTCCACAACGCAGCCGAGCCCTTCCATCCCCTCAAGGGCTCCTGCAAGGGTAACGCATGGCTATGTTCACTCAGTTGTATGTTATTACAACTTTAATTAGAAGGCATTTTATTTTATCCAAATTTTTTTTTTTATCTGGGCTTTTTGTGCCGTTTTTGGACGGGACAGTCAAGACAGAAGTAGGAATGTGGGTTTAAAGAGAGAGGGAGTGACATACAGCATAGGACCAACTCCTAATGGAACCTGGGTGGCTGCAAGGCTATTGCCTGGTTGTTAGTGATATTGCCTGGTTGTTAGCGATATTGCCTGGTTGTTAGTGAGCCACCGAGCTGCAGACTACAGACTCCACCTGCACTAATACTCTTTATCTTCTCAGTCATTTTAGGTGTGCTTTTAAATAAGCCCAAATGGGTTTTTACTGCATGATACAAACAATACAAAACAATACTATAATACTACTATAACAGATAACATAATAATACAAACTATCATTATCTAACATTTATGATACACATATAACACATATTCCTGTGATTATCTTCACAGATGAATCATGCTCCTGCAACCTGCCAGTGTACTGTTCACTCAATCTAAATCTTTTCTCTTCTTCAGTGGTTGACTGTGGCCGCCCCCCCACCGTGAAGGACACGGTGGTGTTGTCCACCACAGGCACCACGTATGGCAGCACGGTCCTCTTGGGCTGCCAGGACAGCTTCGTGTGGAGGCAGGGAGACAACTCGACCACATGCGGGGCCGAGGGAACCTGGAGCAGGCCAGGCCTGGTTTGTGAAGGTAAGATGTTGAGGTATGTTGATTATGTTCAACAAGTCCTCCAACCTAAACGACACAATAGGTCGCTTGTCATACGCCCCAAAACGAGGCTGGCTCTGCGTCCACGTGGGGGTCCCAGTGGAACAAGGCTGTCAAGTCTCAGGGCAGTAGGACCTTCCTATCTCCCAAAATCTACACCACATCTGATCGACTAGGTCTCGTGGGCAACACTTCTGTCATGCTCTGTCACAAAACCTGCCCTTTTGGGCTAACTTGTTTTCTGCAAGAGCTAGAAATCCAAATCTCAGATATGTCGTTCCTGGGACCCAGGGGCACGTGAATTGGCCTTTTGAGATGGCATCTCTAGCCATCTCGAAAGGTCCCGAAAAGGGGCGTGACCTGCAATACAAAGATAGGGTAAGGGTTAGGGTCTAAAACGGTTTCAAGTTCCCCATTTCCGTTGGGATGGTGATAGAAACTCATGCTTTTAGGTATGTAAACACAGCTGGCATGTGGTTTTTCAAGTTCGGGGTCAAAAGGTGCCCGCGCCACGCCCCTTACGAGATTTCAAAAAGTTCATGTGCATTTCGCTCATAACTTAAAATGAGATAGAGGTCTGATTCTCAGATGTGTGTTGGATGGGTGGGGTGAACGTCTGGGAAGAATTTCAGCTAAAAATATCTGAAGCGGGCCGCGGGGTGAGACATCACGAGATGGAGAATTTGATGATGCTTTGTGAGTCTCTTCCTGTAGGGCTATAGCCCCTAAATTGAGCTTACTCCCAATCATTTTAGGCCCCGGTAAATAGTGTTTTTTTATCTTCTGATGACCGCCCAATGACCATTTGCATCACTTCCTGTAGGGCTACAGCAACGAAATTGATAATCTTAAATGTCCTTGAGGCCCTCTTTCATATAAGAGACACCAGGTCTTGTAATGTTTATGGCTAATTTCAGAATTTGACAGGTCTCTAGCTCTCTCCCAAGTGTCCTAGACCCCTAGGTCATCTGCTAATTGCATCACTTCCTATAGAGCTACGACCCCCATGTTGATCATTTTAGTAGTCTTTTGAAAATCTTTTAAATGCAGTATTAATTTGTCATGATTATCTTGTTAAACAAAATGTATATATAAAACAAATCTTAGGAATGGACTTTTTGGTGAATCAATGACGAAAATAACTTCCGGGTTGCCCCACAAAAATACATTGGTTCCAAAGAATAAGAAGAAATACGTCATCCCTGGGGCACTCTAAAATCTACGTTTTTATTGAAAGAACATCATCAAACAGTTCCATAAAATAACACATAACATAACAGTTCAGATAACTACACAACGCAAAGACAAACATGCAAGCTAAGTGGTTTCAGCCATAGCAACACGATAGAAAGCGTTGCATTATCTACCAAACTAAACATCATATACATTCACTGAACGAAGATAAATAAAATAAATAAAATGCACATTTCTCGCTAGAAATGTTATCAAAACGCATTTAATGCCGAAACTATCTTAAAATATAGCATTTTCCACTGAGAATAAAACGAATTTCATCCATTTTGTTTTAGCAGACAGAAACTTGACAGTCACGTGACATGGCCCCAGGGCCAGCCGATAGGGGCGCTGGACCAGCAAACGCTCATATGGGTCGTTTTGGGGCATATTGACAAACAACCTATTCTGTCGTTTAGGTTGGAGGACGGGCTGTAATGTTTGCTGGTGTAATACGATATTCACCACCAGAGCTTTGTGAAAACAAACACAACACAGCGTTAAAGAGTTATGAAATACTGCTTTTATGTGTTTGCTGCTATATCTAAAGGTTAAAGCTTATGGGCTGAACTTGTGTCTCGGAGAGTGTAAGGCTCTATGCTAAGGCCTAAGTCAGTGAACACTGTAAAACATTTTTGTTTTTAGTTTTTTACAGCGTTCTACGCTTCAGGAGTGGTACATAAATGCATTTTATGATATATACTCATAATATTAATTGTAAAAAGGGATTACAATAAAACATTTTAAATCAGACCCTTTGATGAGCAACAATATATACATAAGTGTACGATGTAAACATTTATTTCAGCCTTTAGAAGATGACAGATGACAGCAGTTATTTTTTTAATCTTAAGTATGGGGTATGAATACGCGTTGGTCATTTTCTGATTACAATAGTGGTATATTTAAATACATTTAGAAACTAAAACAATACATCCATTGTATTCATTGCATGCCACTGTAATTTAAAACCCAGCCACATGGCTAATTAAACAAAACAAAGTCGTACAAATCTGAAACAAATGAAAAAACACAACTAATACATTCCATTTAATGCTTTAACAAGAGGTCTAACTAATAATCGTCTGCTTACCCATTGACACCATTAACAATGTGTTTCCATTTAGCTCACCGTTTGTTTTTAACAGATTTCTATTAACCCCATGGGCAAATGACAGCAGCAACACAAGCACATGTAAAATCAACCTGCAGGGAAAAGCATGGCCATAAACCAAAGTGCAGGACAGTCAATTTTGTTATACACAGAAACTTCTCAGCTTCTGTCACTGCTTGGGCCCTTTAGAGGTGGACTGTGGCTCTCCTCCGACCCCACCTCACTCTCACATGCTGCAGTGGGATAAGAGGTCCGGGCTGGGCTCCAAGGTGCTGTACCACTGTAACTCTGGATATCACAATGTGGGAGGGGATACTGTCTCAGTTTGCACCCCTAGTCGACAGTGGGAGGTGTCCATGCTCTGCAAAGGTACACCTGTCACATTACTATTGCGGTTAACATATGTGGTGGTATATCCATAGTAGCAGTCACTGTTAAACTATCCAGTATATCCATATCAACTGTTACCGTTTAACTATCTAGTACATGCCTATCCATAGCAACTGTTACCA
The DNA here is from genome assembly GCA_900323305.1 of Trachyrincus murrayi. Taxonomy (NCBI): domain Eukaryota; kingdom Metazoa; phylum Chordata; class Actinopteri; order Gadiformes; family Macrouridae; genus Trachyrincus; species Trachyrincus murrayi. Next base: position 25,523 of record OOFB01008519.1, on the reverse strand, counting down.
TTTAACTATCCAGTACAGGCCTATCCATAGCAACTGTTACCGTTTAACTATCCAGTACAGGCTTATCCATAGCAACTGTTCAACTTTCGCCACAGCAACTGTGTTAAAACTACCTGGTACATCCATAGCAACAGACAGTCACTGTTAAATCTGTCGAATCAATGATTTGAGTAAGAGTCAGTTTACTTTTCAGTTCACTGAGGCAATATCAGTTGAACACACCTGGATTAGATGTCTATGTGATGAACATAACAGGTTTTCCTTTCTGAACCCATCACATCGCTGTGGTGCCACACAACCACCATGCAGAGATCACGTGTGGCCGCCCACCTGTGGTCAGATCCACTGAGCAGGTGTGGAATGGGGACACAGCCCCAGGTAGCACTGCACTGTATTCCTGCATAGAGGGCTTTTATAACAGTGGAGGAAACGGCTTGTTGCATTGTAATGACACCGGCCATTGGACCCTACCAACCATATCATGCCAAGGTAAAAGAAGATATAAGATGTAAAAAAAAAACTTTTTAACACATATCTGTTTAATAGGTGTTCCAACAGTGAATCAGTTAGAAAGTAGTAGTAAAGTAAATTATAATTAGATATTCTACATTATTCCAATTCTTCTGCATGTTATTTCCTGTCTCAGAGATATCATGCGGAAATCCACCTGTACTGCCCCATTCTGGCCAAGTGTGGAATGGCAGCTCCAGCCTTGGAACGGTTGTGTTTTACTACTGTAAAATTGGCTTTCATGAGGATGAAATGTACGTTAATAACAGCCATGATGCTGCTAACATGTCCGTGTGCACAATTCACGGATATTGGACACGACCAAACATATTGTGCAAAGGTAACAACAGCCTATGGTGCTGGAATTCAAATGGTGTGGTCACCCTGGCCTGCTGACTGCGTAAACCTCCTCACAGCGCAGTAACTTTCCATTCCCCTGTAGTGGTAGACTGTGGCGTGCTTCCCGACCCCCCTCATGCATTCGTATTGTGGGGTAACGGCTCCACGCCGGGCTCCTTGGTTGTCTACCAGTGCGACCCCGGCTACCACAACGTCGGAGAGGGAAACGCGTCTGTATGTTCCGCCTCTGGAGAGTGGAGTCCGGCCTGGTGCCTCTGCCAAGGTGATACTGCAAACGTCCCTGGGAAATCATCATCATTCATCTGAACACTTGTTTAATTAAATCCTTACTCCAAAACTTAAAGCTGCTGTAGGTAAGATTTGAGAGTTGTAAAGAGAGAGAGAGCAGAAAAAAGCAGAAGGGAGCAAAGGGAGCATTTTGAAACTAAATAACCAAAACCCCTCCCTCTCTGCTCACCACATTTCTCGAGCATTGAGAAGTGTTGTATTTCATGCACCTGTGATTGACAGGCAAGATGGATTCCCCGAACCAATCAGTCAAGAGATGCCCTGATTGGTCAGAAATTAGCCAGACGGGGTCTAAAATCTAAATTGGCTCATACAGAGGCAGGTGCAGTCAACTCAAAACAGATATTCTCACAGCACATTTCCCTCCCTTATAACTGATGAATGGCTTGTCCATTTCTAACAAATTACACTCAAATAATAGCTCTTAAATCTTACTAACTGTGCCTTTAAGTCAATTTTTAATACTTTCTGTACTTTTGGATTCCTTTGCTGCCAAAAATAATAACAAATAAAATAACATGATGGACAATTTGCTACTATTTTAAAGTTAATCTCTTTAGCTGTCATCATCTTTAGCATCTGTTAACATAATAATATAGCCATCAATCCAACCAAATATATTATAAGCATATTATAAATATATTATAATACTACCTTGTGTAATAATGTGGTGCTTCACCATTGTACTCAGTACACCCTTCAAGTCAGAAAGTTATTCTACAGCCTCCTCACCATTTTCTTTGGATAACTTTGGACTAACTGTGGTTGGACTGTCATAACGTCATCACTGTGACGTACCACTCCGACTGATCCTAGCATGACCACAATGTTCTCTTGTAGAAATCCAATGCAGAGAACCTTTATTCAAACCGCATGCAAAGGTGTTGTGGGACAATGCCACACACATCGGCAGTGTGTTGTATTACCAGTGTGATGAAGGATATCACGCTTCAGCTGCAACAAACTCGTCCGTATGCGGAGAGAACGGGCAGTGGGAGGAGTCAGACCTGCAGTGTGAAGGTGCAGCTTTTGATGTGATTTCAGTAATCTCTCGCACGCACACACACACACACACACACACACACACACACACACACACACACACACACACACTGGATTCAGCATCCATGTCATTAGGGTAAGGATTATGATTATAAACACACTGATTGGCCTGTTAATAATAAGTAGGTGTCCTGCGCTGATTAACTCCTGTGTGCAGAGCTGAGTTGTGGAGCCCCACTAACCCATCCCCATACTATCCTGCTGTGGAGCGGACGCAGCGTGGCGGGCAGTGAGGCACTGTATCTGTGTGCTGGCAGATATTACGAGGAAAGTGGACAACAACGCAGTATTTCAAAATGTTCACAGACAGGAGAGTGGGGAAACATGTCTTTAAACTGCAAAGGTACCGTGGTACTCTCCCAGTTTATTTGTTATTTTCATGAGATGTTTTTCATTTGCTCCGTTTCTTGTCTCCATAGAAGTAACAAACACTCCTGTCTTATATTCTCCTTCGTTTGGGAGCTGTATATTAAATTGTGAGAATTATGGCCTAGATTTTCTGCAAGAGAATTATGGCCTAGATTTTTTGTGGTGGAATACTGCTAAATAAAGGTATAGGTGTTGGATGAAGGCATGGGTGTTCTATTTGATTAATACATACTTCATTGGGGAGTGATTTCAACCTGGTGGCTACAGTGGAGTTAAAAACCCTAAACACTATAGCACAGGTGCAATGCAGCACTCTCCTGAAACAATGTTGCAGTATGACATGACAGATGGGAGTCGTATTGCAGTATCACTTTCCATGGACGGCTAATACTGTTATTTACCCTTCACAATCATCCATTGTGTCATGTTGTAGCTTTTTACACCTCCCCCCCCCCCAGCTAGGTGTGGTCCAGCGCCATTGCTGGCCCAGGCGGAGGTGGTCTGGTACAACGTCAGCATGACGGTGCATCGCTGCGTGGATGGATACCACAGATGGAGAGGGAGCAGTGTCTCTCTGTGTGGCAGTGCTGGGGAGTGGGAGAAGGCCACGCTGAAATGCATAGGTGAGAGAAAACCCATGTGAGCTATTCAATGCCTTTCAGGACAGAAAATGACTAGCAACTTAGTTTACCAGCATTATGACTTAACCACTAAGAATGGGGGAAATGGCAGTGGGATGCAGGGCAGCATAGTTGTAGCAGTTTCCCCCTGCCACATGCAATCTCCTATGGTTTTCCCAGGCTTCTCCCACAGCAGGACACAGGCAGTTGATGAGTAAACCGGTTTATTGTTAGTTTGTGGTAGTCTGAACAACAGAGCAGGTGGTACATGCTGGAGCTCCCCCTGAGTGTGTTTGCTGGTGGCTGGTTTAACCTGTGGGACTGATTGGCCAATGCCCCACAGGTGTGCAGCCTCACCCAGTCCCAGAGTCTAATCAGTCTAACTCCGACCAGGTGAGGCTGCTTAAACCAGCCACCAACAACACACACTCCACAATAGTCTACAAGTGGTTAAGGTGTTTGACTCCCTGCTGAAAGGTTCTGGGTTGGAGCCCCAATGTCTGCCGCCTACCTGTAGGCATCCCTGAGCAAGATGCCTAATAACGGTCCTGTTTGTAGTACTTCTAGGCCCATATGTTCTTCTATAATCCTGCAGAAGTGAAACCAGCTATAAATGACCTGCACATCTTTAATGAAAAGTGCCTGCGGTGGAGGGCAGAGAAATATGAACATGACAAGGAGGTTTATAAGGTGAGACAGCCAATCAGCTGCTGGGGTTTGCCTCTCAATTCATAGGCTAGTGTCCATTATGTGTTTCTTGCGTTGACAGCACCAACTGTAACTCATACTGGTGTATGTTGTGATAAACACATTCACACACACACAATGTGGGTTTGAACATGCAACAGCCATGTGAACATATACTGTCACATTCAGTTCTCTCGCAGGTTCCACCATCATTTCACTAATATCTTTCACCATTTCAAATGATCTTTCACCATTTCACAGTGATCTTTCATCATTTCACAATTATATTTCCCTATTTCACAATTATCTTTCTCCATTTCACTATTCACTTTCACCATTTTCATTTGACCAATTTTTCATATGAAACACACTCCTCTACACCACAGGAAGTCACTTAACAGTGGCGCTCCTGTCCCCCACACAGGTGTTGTATCGGGGCGCCAGAGAGTACCAGGGGTCTTTCCGCCATGAGACGTATCGATATCTCATCTCTGGGGCCGAGTGGGTGGACGTCTGTCTCAGGCTCCTGCCCGCCACCAACTACACCGTCTCCATCACCGCCTTGTCCACCAAATTCATGGCCAGCGTCACCATAAACACCAGCTTGCAAGGTGCTGCTCCACAACCCCCCCCCATATCACAGTGAAGTAGTGAAGATAAATATACTACCCGTGCCCTGGTACATAGAAGGAGCAGACCCATAATTAGTGTTATGAGTGACACCTGTGTTTATCCTACGATGACACCTCTGTGAAAAGAATCTATACAGGCTGATTAGCAGTTATGAAGTTTGAGATTTTGACTGAGACACAATTGATCATATCAACTATCTACACTATATGAACATATATGATGACCAGATCTACGAAAAGAGAAGCAGGACATTGTGAACTTCAAAAGGTCATCTGAAGCCATTGATGACATTGACTAAGCATGATGTCTGCTTGGTCCACAGTCCCTCAGGCACCGGCCGTCCTCTACAGAGAGTTGGACACTCCAACACCAACATTGAGACTACAGCACTCAGCTCACACTTTAGACGCCATCAGGTAATACATGGAGAGACACAGCCGAATGGAGGGCTTGTAGTCAACCGTTCATCATATTTTAGACTAGTCCTAATCCATCTATCCTTCCGTCCATCTATCCAGATGACTCATCATGTCTGTCATCAGAATGGTGTGATTCTAGTAAACTCTTTAGCGTATTGAATGGTATATAACGATATTTCATAGCGCCATTTAACAGGTCTATGTATTGAACTGGATATTTTATGGGTGATCAACATAATCGGTGCAATTAAGAACGAGGGACAGCAATTTCTGAGACATAGGGACAAATCGATAAACAATGAAAATCTGATCAAAACAAATGACTTTGGAATGTAACTTCATGAGCGAATTGACTTTTGCATTGCTGTTGGGTCACATTTCATCAAATGTCTGCATTTACATACTGCTTCCCGGGATGTAAACATTATAATGTATTTGTTTGTTTGTTTGTTTTTGCAGTGTGTACCAGGTGTTTGTGGTGCCGTTAGATGGGACTGTGGTGTTTGACTGCACGTCCCGTGGGAGTCCAGACTTCTCTCGCGTGGGACCCTCGTCCGGACAGTACGTCACGGGCCAGTTCCCCGTCCGACATATGAGCGGCACAGAGATTAACTTCACCATAGGGGATGGCCGCTACCACGGCGGCTTCTTTAATGTGCCGCTCAAGAGAGGAAGAAACTATTACATCATCCTACGCGTGGTCAGCCACTGGAAAGAGGTTGGTCAACCATTTTGGTTTCAAGTAAACTCTTGATTGTATGTGAAAACATTCTAGTCGTGTTGGGTTAAGAAATGTTTTATTTATAATAGTAACATTGAAAGGGTTAGTTAGTAGTGAAAGGGTTAAAACTTTGGAGCCAATGAAATCAACTAAAAAATTTACTTTTTCAGGCTTTCAAAAGCTCCTGTGTTCTATGGGCGAAAGTAACAGGTAAGAGGTGATAAAGAAGTATAACTCACAAAATATATCTATGATAATCCAAAATGATCATAATTAACTTAAAATAGAATAAAACAATACACATATCTTGCCTTTGCTTTGTTTTGAAACCATATTCTAATCTATTCCAATGTGCATTCATCTAATATTCATCTATAGTGTATAATTTATTTATAATGTATGTATTTATTAATTTTCTCTTGATATTAAGAGGTATTAAAATACATGCATGCATGTGTAGTTTGAAAGATAAGTCTCTGATCCAGGTACATCATATGTCATGAAAATGTCCTCACTGTGGGCTGCTGGGTCTGTTGGAGTGCTCCTGTTGGTCGTCTTACTTGGATATAGTTACACCTGGTGAGAGACTGAGTCACAGACAGGGTTATCTGTAATCAATCTACTGTTAAAATAAATAGGCCTACCATTTAAACCAAAACAAGTCAACCCTGAATAAACTCAATGTGGATTGCATTTTGTCAGATTGTATTCCAGATGACTTGTGCCTTCTTCTTTTAACAGGTTTTTCAAGAGGATGTGATACCCCTCAAAACTCTCAATAAGATTGTATGTATTTTGGCATGATCATGTAGGCCTAAACTTTGTGACTGTAACCATATAAATATTGTAATAAAAAAGATAAATAAATAATGTTAAAAGTTGATTGCTCTTGTGTATTTTGTACTGATTTAAATTGTTTAACATTTTAAGTAAACTGTTAAAAATCACATTACATAAACTACATTTGTGCGTCTATTCTTTGTACAGTTCGACGGTGTAGGCCTATTGTACAAAGGAGGATTCTTACATCTGCGTACTGTCCCTTTAAAATGTTGTCTTCCGGTGTATTTCCTCTCCTTTGCTTCGAATCAGTCAAAACAAGCTAGACTGGATATGTTTGTTTAAGAGCTATCATCAGGTACAATGATTTATTAATGTAATTTTAACAATATGAAATATATCGGATTTCACGTTAGTGAGACATATCAAATGCAGAGCATGTTGCTTTTTTTGGTTCGCATGGGCTGTGTCCCTTATTTTTATATCGGTGGCAGTGTCTGACTTGAGACAATTAAGGTTAATACGTTAATGTGTAGTCGTTTTGTGAATGATAACCGTTTCTCATTTGAGGGTGAAATGTGTTTTTGTACGTTTTTGTAACAAAGGCACACAGCTGTTATTATACTATGGATCAAAACCAGGTGATCCTCCAGTTCCGCTTCGCTACGTTCGGAGACTCGATGCTTCACAAAATGAACCTCCTCCGCCACCAAAGACGCTTCTGCGATGTTATCGTGCGCATCAACCAGCTGGAAGTACCCGGACACAAGGTGGTGTTTGCTGCCGGCTCGTCGTTCTTAAGGGACCAGTTTATCCTTCAGCAGGACTCCAGGGAGGTCCAGATCACCATGACCCAGGAGGCAGAGGTGGGCCGTCAGCTGCTGCTGTCCTGTTACACGGGCCAGCTAGTGTTCCCGGAGCTGGAGCTAGTACACTACCTGGCAGTGGCCAGCTTCCTCCAGATGAGCCACATCGTAGAGCAGTGCACCCAGGCCCTCAGCAAGTTCATCAAACCTCTGCCACGGCAGCCGGCCGTAGACGTGGATGTGGAGAGAGATAGGCGGAAGGAAGAGGGGCTGCTCCCCCATGGCGAGAGAGAGCAGCAGCAGCATTCTCCCACACAAACTGTCCATAAGCAGGAGCAGCTGGAGGACCTGGGCAACAACGAGGACAATTATGTTATAAATGACGATGATGGTGAGGACGATGATGACGACGATGTGATTATACAACCCGCCACGTCAGCCCATCATGACCAGAGCCGGCTCAGCGGGCAGCAGGGCGGACAGAAGGACAATAGTGACATCACCATCGTGAAGGTGGAGTCCGTATCGGAGGCGGCGGTGGAGGAGGAGAACGCCACCCCGGCGAGCCGCTTCCCGTCCAGCCCACCAGCCTCCCTGCGGCCCCCCGAGCCCCAGCACTCCCTCATCAACTCCACGGTGGAGACCCGCGGCGGCGAGCTGGCAGCGGCCACTTCCATGTTGGGCTACCCGCTTGGCCCCCAGCAGCCCGTGCCCGGAGCGCTGCTGCTTGCAGGGAGGCACGGACATGGTCAGGGCGGGGCGCACAAGCCGCCGCAGTGGTACCACCAGTGCCCCAAGTGTGCGCGGGTCTTCCGGCAGCTGGAGAACTACGCCAACCACCTGAAGATGCACAAGCTGTTCATGTGCCTGCTGTGTGGGAAGACGTTCACACAGAAGGGCAACCTGCACCGGCACATGCGCGTCCACGCCGGGATCAAGCCCTTCCAGTGCAAGATCTGCGGCAAGAACTTCACACAGAAGTGCTCCCTGCTGGACCACCTGAACCTGCACAGTGGCGACAAGCCACACCGCTGCAACTACTGCGACATGGTGTTCGCACACAAGCCCGTGCTGCGCAAGCACCTCAAGCAGGTGCACGGGAAGAACAGCTTTGACAACGCCAACGAGCGCAGCGTGCACGACGGGGGTCTGGATGGAGGTCTGGACGGGGGTCTGGATGGGGGTCTGGACGGAGGTCTGGACGGGGGTCTGGATGGCAGGCTGCTGGAAGGAGGCCTGGACGTTAGGCTCGATAGCACGCTAGACTTTGAGTACGGCCATAAAACAGACGTGTAAATAATAGAGCCTTTTTGTTGTTGTAGTTTTATTTATACAGCCCTGTGTATCCCATTTGGACTTGGACGGTCAACATGGGGGCTTTACAGGCCCATGTTCTTCCATTGAGATATTAGGCCTACATCTGTTTCTCTAAATCTCCAAACAGCTGGAGAACCCAGTGGGAACCGGTCAGGAGGAGACCTTGAGAAGGGACACTCCGATAAACTGGACCGAGTCAGAACGTTTGGTTTTTCTTTTTTATATCATTCATGATTTGAAAAGGATATAATCCATTCATGTTTTTTTCTGTTAATTATCTGGGTATCAACGGTTGTGAAAATCATTGTAATCTTTGGAGTTGCAGTACGAGATGGTTTATATGTAGCTTTAGCATAGACCGCACGAATGTCATAATGCAAATACATTTTGAGGGTGGGAGACAGTAGCAGCAAAAAAAATATTTTCTTAAGAATTGTGAACATAAATTCAATCATTGTATTAGCAAAAACTGATTTGTTCTTTGTTCTCAGTTCTTATGTAATTTTCAGCACTGAGATATGAACTTGATTTTTACTTTTTTATATCTTTTGTCAAATATAATCGTTATTGCGAAAGCAAATTGTGTACATTGACTACTGTAGGCCTTTGTCCTTGAATAGGACTGAAATAGAGTGTGTGTTACATTTTGGGCTGGGCAGTATAATGAAAGTATTTGAAAGTGCACTGTTGTACAATTTCCACAATAAAAAATCTAATAATTTCACACTGAATCAGTATAATAAATTACAACAAATATCAAAATAATGCCTAAATATAAATAGTGTGACAATAATTTTTAAAGATTATGGTTCAAATTTGGATGACATTTTGAATGACAATGCAGGCTATGAGACCATTAACAGGCATACATTTTAAGCGTCATCAACATTACCATAATCAATATCTTAGCCAATATACGCATCTCACTTTATAGATGATATATCAATATATTGCCCCGCTCTCTGACCATATTTCATATGTGAAATGATCGGTTGTTGCCAATAGTATCTAGACATAAATCATGTGAAAATATGAAAACTGATTAAAAAGGTGGACTATAAAAATAGTGGAAATGCAATAAAAATTACATTTGTGAGATTTGAGCAACAGAGGGTGCTATTTTATATTATGGTCTAGACCTAGCCAACCATCTGCTATTAGTGAGTGAAATGCGCTGTGACAATGTTGACTGCGCCTGCCTCTGTATGAGGCAATTTAGATTTTAGACCACTCCCAGCTCATTTCTGAACAATCAGGGCATCTCTTCCGTGATTGGTTCAGGGAATCCATCTTGCCTGTCACAGGTGTGTGAAATGCAACTGCAGTGTGTGTGTGTGTGTGTGTGTGTGTGTGTGTGTGTGTGTGTGTGTCTGTGTGTGTGTTCCACTGCCTTATCTAATGTGAAAAAAAGTGTATGGCTCTTTAAACGTATGAAGCTATTTCGGCTCAGAATTATGTAGTTTCTTTATAAGAGTCAAGTTCAGCCTTTGTTTCTATAGTTTTATTTTGTTGACATTTTTTAATATTGTACATTATGTGTTACAAGTGGCTACCTGATGGCTCCAACTTGCTGTGACCAGCACCACTTTCTAAAAGATACAAGGAACTAGGCCTATGTCACACATCTGCCTGTAGGGACCACACATTGTAACGGCGAGTGGAGCACTTGAGATCTCTTGGAATTCCTTCTCTAGAATTAGACCGTAAGCAGGTACCTCATGTCAAAAACAGGTCTGTGTGTCATGGTCCGGAGGAGTAGGTAATGCTAACTTTGAGCTGCACTAATACATGAAAGGTGCTATATCAATAAGTTCAATAAATAAGCTTAAAAAAGTTATTCATCTATTGGAAATATTTACAAATAAATTAAAAAATGCCCCACTCTGTTGTTTGCACTGGAATAATCTGAATCACTAATTTATGTACACAGAGTCAGTCCAGTAACATACAAGCACAACATAAAACTAGCATGGCATAGTTAAATAGGTATACAGTCAACCATATCCATGTGTCAGCTGGGCACAGGGCTGTTATGATACTCTAACATGGGGTGACGCCAAAGAATTCTTCATGCAATAAATATGATTTGAATTTGAATCTTCTCCAATAAGCACCTGGTTACTGAGCGACACGTGCGTTAGCTACCGGAGTGCAAAGCGGGCAGCGATGGGCCAAGCAACAAGTTCCTGCCAATGCTTCTTGCACTCTTCGTTTGACTACAAGACACCCAGAACATTGGTTAGGGTTAGGGTTAGGGTTAACCCTAACCCAGCAGAGCGGTGGGTGGCGTGTTTAGATTCACCCAGTTATTGGTCCTGCTTTATTTGGTCGGATAAGTGACGCATAATAAGAAATAAATTGCCTCATGCATGTTGACTATGTTACACACACACACACACACACACACAGCACACAACACAGGTTATGAATTTATAGTTTGGGGCCAGAGCTATAGTGCTATATTGTCATTTTGAGGAAAATGCTATTTATTGATTGTAAATGGATCTTCATTTGAAGCTGTTTAGTAGGTCCCCTTTGACCATGACACAGGTACATGTGCATCGTTCAGAAGGCCTACCAGGATACGGACTCAGTGGTCAGTACCGTCACAGCCAAAGTGAAAGGCTACGTCCTCATCAACGGATCTGCCCACCCTATCAGACGTAGCTGATTATGTCATTCTCTTACAGGTATATTGACAGTTGAAATACAATACACATGCACTTTTAGACACAGCACAGACATATAGAACATAAGAGTAACACAGCCTGATCTCTTACCGTTTACAGTCCTGATATGGTTTTGAATGGAGTGCACAATGTTAAAGTGAAGGCTTCCTGTTGTTCCTTTATGACTGAAACCAGTATGTGTATATTGCAGGGTGATAAGTCATTCTTTGTGTTGAATAATATGATAGTCACAACCAATCGAATGGTGTCCCACTGCCATAAGGTACGTTACATTCAAAGACTTGTTTTTTTCCCCCCCTCCCCAATTTGATTAGACGGTCTAAGTAGGACCCTCAGCTGATCTGACTAGTTGACCCCTTGAGATCGACTGAATGGTCATAGCAGCAGTGTGGATGTTTGCTGGGCCTCATGAGATGTGTCTCATGTCAACATGGGCTGTCTGTATTCTAGGTTCCACAGCCATCCTCCATGTGTTTAATGATGACAGCGATCGCAGGACTGAAGGATCTCCGAGGGAACGGCCCTAATAAACTTCCCCCGGCCCCAGCCCTGCCTTCCTTGTTCCCATAATCCCATAAGCAAGGCCCTGTTTATATTTATATAATATGAAATAGGGCCAGTGCCCATGGTTAGGTTACAATGAGGGTTACCCTAACCCTCATTGTAACCTAACCTAACCTACAAGCCAATATTTCTAATAGAAATAAAAGGTTATATTTATATTTTGCTGTCATGGAAGACCAGTTTATAATGACAGCCATGGCAGCAATAGCCTACCTCACTCAGGGGACGTAAAGAGTTAATTCCATCAGGATTTACAGCAGTAATGAAGGCCGGTAGACAGACACCTGTAATGCCCAAATAGGACTTAGTTAGGGGGGCACCTACTGGGTGGGCCAGTGGGTTCTGTGGCCCACTAGTACAACCCAACAGCAACAGGTAGCCATTTCACTTTAGTTTGTAGTGTAATGTTATAGGTCAAAAGAAAGGCAAACAAATGTAATAAAATAGCAAAGTTGTGATCTATTTATTCAATACAATATCTATAAAAAACAAAACTATATCAACATTATTGCGGTAGTCCGCCTGCTATAATTGTTGCAAGAGTTTGTAGCAAAACAGAATACGTTGACCACTTTGTAACAGCAGCTTTAGGATGCGCTAGCCATGGGGCCCACCTACTGCTTCATCCGGCTTGACCCTTGACCCTCATGAAAACCTTATGCAATTAAAAATGACATGCATTTTGGGCTACTTTCATATTTCTTATTGTCTTAATATTGTTAACAATAACCTCCATTAGGTGTTCGGACAGGACTATGTGTGTAACTACTCCGACACCATCCAGACATGTGAGGTCATATGAGTAAGAAACATGAAATTCAATTCTGCTTCTGCTGAGAATTCCAAACCTTTGAATGTAATTTCAACGCTTTTTTTTTTTGGGCTACACACAAAATATCTCTTTGTAAAGTAAAAATAATTAAATTAGTTTTAACGGGAAACAAACCGTATTTGAATAATGGTTTAAAGGTGCTGTAGGTAAGATTTTAAGATTTAAATAATCTACAGACACTTTTTCACAGTTTACTACCGCTGGCCGAGTTTTATTCGCCAATTACGCGCTTACAGATCCCCGCCTCCAGCAACATGATTGGTCGAAACAAATATGAAGCGAAAGAAAGTGAAACTCCCCCTTCACCCAGATTTGACATCTGCGCAGGTTACTTTCGGGGGACTTTCTTTGATATTGTCGAGTTTACATTGTAATCTGACCCTGTACACCTTGGCTTTTAAATACAGGTTTGCGAAATACTACAAAACCCCAGATGGCGCGAGTCGAGAACCTTGATCAAGGCCTATGGAATCCGATTTGAAGTCATTGTTATAGGAACAGTATGTTCCTGTCCTATGATTGTGGATGTGTTTCCATTAACATGTTCTGGATGACAGTAAGCCAAGACATGTTTACACAACAATAGTGAATTTGGGAGCCACATTGACGAGTTTGGTGAGTAGCCTCTAACCATGGATGCAGCCTCCTGGAACACAATCATTTACAGCTGAGTAACTCTTGAGTTTATTTATTTTTGCCCACAGTAGGTGCCCACAGTTTCTGACTGGGTTTTACTGACATGCAGAAGGAAAATACATTTTTATAGCAAACATAAAACCACACATCTGCGAGATGATGATGATGATGATGAGAACAAACAATCCGTAATCGATTGAGTATTTTGTTTTAGGCTGTATTCTTTGGCAACACTAGTCTTAGATGGGTTCAATTTGACATTGTACCTAATCGTGTTTTTTCTTTACTCTTTTTGTGCAGATGACCATGGGTACCAGCTATGGAACTCAATAGGATTGACACAGTGGTTGAGCCTTTTTAAAGAAAGTTATCCAATAATGCATTCATTAATTCAATATATGACTTCAGATAATCCTCTTCCAAATAAATATTATTTATTCTTAATCCTGCAAGAACATGTTGATGTAACTATATAACTTGTTGTATGTTACAACTTATTTGTATCTATGTATGTAGGCCCCTATTTATCATTTTGATAGATGTGTCATATCTCGCTGTGTAGTCACCATGGATGTACAAGAACATCCATCTGTGTAATCAACATCCGTGTAGTCACTTGAGGGCAGTATCATTTTAGCTCACATACAGTCAAGCCTCTAGCTATTAAGCTAGCAAACAAAAGAGGAGCAATTGCGAAGAAGGGTAACATTTTTAGCTGTAGTTTTAGAATTTGCTTCTTCTTTAAGAATTAGATGATGAGCAATGAAACGTTAGCAATGGCGCCAGCTGTTAAAATAACAGGATAGGTTAATCGTATCCTTCACAAACCAGTGAGCCAGTAGGCTAACGCTCGTTAGCCAGCTTGCTAAACTACCAACTATGACAGGCTAGGTTACGTTAGCTTTATAGCTTCGATAAAACAATAAATCTAAATATTTTCACTTGTAAGCAACTTGGACTGAAGTGCTCTATTATATATCAGTACAATTAAGAAGATTCACCAAGAATGACAGGTACGTAAAACAAGTGATGTTGTTAACACCAAACTAGTAAAGAAAAGCGAATGCTGCTATTGCTGACTGTTCCTATTGTAATATTAACGATGCAATACTATTATCAACTGTATGATATTTCATTGTTCATTATAGAGATACTAAGTTATAATATCATGCCTTTTTACAGAAGATGCCGTCTTATTGAATGTACCTGTCATTCGGCAGCTGTACCACTGGGATTGTGGGCTAGCTTGCTCCAAAATGGTCTTGAAGTAAGTGACTTGCTGGTTTTATAATAATAATAATAATAATGGTTCTTATAATACATCCATGATTTTATCATTTGCACGATCCTTAGATCTATATTTCAGGCTAACATGTGCCTAATCGAATAATCAGTTAGATTCCTAGACTGTATACCATAGGTTAGATTCTAGGTTTTCATGTCAGAATATCTGTGTTTTGTTAACTTTGCAGGTACCTGCACCCCATCAGTGATTCAGAGTTTCAGAGTGCTTGCTGGGAGTTGAAGCTGACGGAGAGCGTGTGGACTATTGACTTGGCTTACCTCATGTGTCATCTCGGAATCAGGCACCAGTTTTGTACTCAGACACTTGGCGTGGACAAGGGCTTTAGGAATCAGGTATTTGTTTGAGGAATTATACATATATGAATCCTGCACTGCTTTAGACCTAGAGTCCTGAGGTTGAGGTAATAAGAGTGATATTGCATCCTTTGACATGCTGTTTTTCTCTCTCTGTATTACAGTCCTTTTATAAAAAGCATTTTGATACGGAAGAAGACAGAGTGAATGAGCTCTTCCTAAAAGCAGAGACCAAGGGGGTGGTGGTTAGTAAATGGTGAGTTTTCTATGTGCGCTTACGTTAAACCTGACCAACCTACAAGGTGTCACTGACAAAATAAAAAAAAACCTTGTTATGACCTTTCCCCCTGTACAGCTCGGTGACCATTCAGGAGATCCAGACTCATATGGAGCAGGGACACGTGGCCATCGTGCTGGTCAACGCGGTGGTTCTGACCTGTGAGCTCTGCTCGCTGCCGGTCAAATACTGCTGCTTTCTCCCGGTGGGCCAGAAGTGTTTCTGCCGGAAGCCCGAGTACCAGGGCCACTTTGTGGTGGCGTGTGGCTTCAACAGCACTACGGGCTGCATATTCTACAACAACCCTGCGTATGCTGACCGTGAGTCCCCCCTCCTAACACCATCACTCAGTA
>OOFB01008519.1:0-5000 GCA_900323305.1 Trachyrincus murrayi | reverse complement strand
CCATTCATGCTGTACATGAACCAGTTCAGAGGATGGTGGCGTCCGAAACAGATGTTCACAGCTATCTTACCAAACTGTGTCTGGAACACCTTGTGGCCAGTGTTGCCCTCCATGTAGTAGGTGGACTAGGAGGAAGAAAGATATTTTCATTACTGGTTCATCTAATGATTGGGTTTTTTGTTATATTCTTTTATATATTTTATATATTTATAGTTTTGTCTGTAAATATATTATATAATCAGGACCTCAGGACGTCTCATCCAAAACACGGATATAAGATTTGAGAAGCTGACCTCGTTGAAGTCTCCGACCCGGGGAATGTGGTTCTTCCGGCTCTTGCCCAACACCTTGCCTGAGTTGGAGACCACCACGGCTGTGTTCCACAAGGTGCTGTGGAGACCCTCACGCTCCAGGATCGGCGACACAATCACCATGTTGTACTTCTTGGCCAGCTGGTGTTGGTGATAGGACAGATGGGTTTTCAAAAATCAGCTCCCTGTGTGCTATGCAACCATTAATGCTTGCTGCAGACTCTTTACTACTAGACTCTTTTACTACATTTTACTAATATGTGTATGATTGCTGTAAAAAATATATTTTTTCAACCATTACTTTTTTGCCTGGGCTTTAACGCAAAAAGGATGTGTGTGCGCTCTAATATAAACTAACGTGTCTCATCTCACCTCTTGGCAGAAGCGTGTGGTGTTTCCTTCTTCAGCGGACTCTGCAAACTCGCTCCACGGTTCCTTCTCCCGCGTGCAGAAGGCAAACGGCATGGCTGTATGAACACCAGGGGGAAGCGGTCAGTGTGCTAGTGCTTTCTACAACATGATGGTTACAGCGCATCAGGAACTACAACAGTCTGAAATGCCCTATATCTCTAGAAATAATAACTAACGCTGATGAATAATAATAATAATAATAATAATAATAATGAAATGAACGTACTCCAGGTCTCCTGGAAGCAGACAATGTTGACATCACACATGGCGGCGACCTCGACTATTTCTGCGATCCGGCTGTGAATAGCGCTGATCTGTGAATTAGGTGGTGCCAAAAGAGGACAGAATCGTTCAGGATGTTCTTGACGAACATCATGGACTGCATACCCTCGTCATTGAACACAGGATATTCTATTCACTCATTTAGCAGATGCTTTCATCAAAAACAACTTACAGGTGAGTGCAGATACATATCATTAATGAGCAGGCATGTAGGGGTTAGGGCATCTTGTTTGAGGATGCCTAGAGGTACACTGCGGACATTGGGGATCGACCCCATAGGCCTACCTTTTTGGCTGGGAGTCGATCACCCTACCCACTACACTATCCTGCCCCTAATGTGAAAACAAATCCCCCCCATCGAACAGCCAGTGAAAGTCTTTATTCTGCTGGGCTTTAGTTTCAGCTGACCTGGTCAAGGATGGGGGCATCCGTTGGCAGCACAGTGCGGTTCTGGATGAGTCCGACCCGTATCCTCCTGGGGAGCCTCAGCTGCTCAGAGGCACACTGAAACATGTGGCCCTGCAACTCAAAGTCCCGCTCAGAGGCTGCAGTCACAGCACATACTGGGAGCTCCAACCTCCTACAGGGCAGTAAAACTATAGTGAATATAATACGATAGTGAATATAAAACGATAGTGAACAGAAAACTATATTAAACATACATCTATGGTGAACCTACATCTATAGTGAACATAGAACAATAGTGAACATGAAATGATAGTGAACATAAAACTATAGTGAATATAACAATATAGTGAACATAAAACTATAGTGAACATAAAACTATAGCAAAAAAGTTGTATATTCAGATAGGCCTACATGACAATGGTGGCAATTTCCTCTCCCCCCAATCCTTTTTATCAGCCATCATCTGATTCCCACAAACATCTTTTACCATGGATTATTGCACTTATTAGTTAGGCTATTAGTAGGCTATAGCCTACAGTCTATTGCACAGAGGCAGACACAATGACCATTAGACAAAAACTAAAAAAATGACCAATTCAGTTGTGGAGAGGAGAGGTAAGTCATTGTAATGATACAAGTTAAGGCCAACTCTGTACACGCACACATTGTTGTTAGGAATTCTAACAATCAATAGCTAGAAATGCCCTAGCTGGCTTTAATAATATTAAAGCTACATACAGAGCCATAAAACACTAAAGTGTATGCTTAATCTATATATTAAGACTATATGCTTAATCTGTGTGTGTGTGTGTGTGTGTGTGTGTGTGTGTGTGTGTGTGTGTGTGTGTGTGTGTGTGCGTGCGTGCGTGCCTGCGTGCCTGCGTGCGTGCGTGCGTGCCTGCGTGCGTGCGTGCGTGCGTGCGTGAGTGTGTGAATGTGTGAGTGATATTGTAAACTCATAAGCTGACATGGATCAATCTTGTGTCAGCAGAAAAAAACAGAAATCTTATCCACTTAGTTTTAATTATGGGCTACCTAAATTAAAGTTAAAGTACTTAACAATATGACTTATTAACAATATAGAGGAAGAACAGAAGAGAGAGGAAGGAAAGAGGAGAAAGCCAGAAGAGAGGATGTGAGAGGAGAGTTAACAAGACAAAGTCACGGTACTATACAATACATATGGGGAGAATCATTACATGAAGTCACTGTGACCTTTGTGTTAAGTATGCAAAAAATGTTAGGTTGTTGTATGGCGTAAATTTAAAGTAATTTACTGGTTCATCAACTAGGCTGCAAACGTGTACATTTGTTCGGTGATTTTAATCATTTGATCAATGTCAAAATGTGCTAAAATGGGGGTTTTAGGCAACACATAATATATTTTTTTTCTCGGGGGAGGATCCCCTGGACCCCCTACCTACTCACCTTTCGGTTCATCCCCCAATGTTTTCATGTGCCAAAAGCGCCGCTGATGAAGTAACGTTATAGCCTGTGTTCTTATCGTCTATCTACTATCTCCTCGAACATGCGTGCTCTTGATATAACAAATGTCACTGTCTACCTTTTCAGATCACGAAAAAACAGAAGCCAATTTCATTGGAAAAAATAGGCATTGCCGCAATATATATACTCTCTTTGTGATAACAATAAACTAATTCAGTATTGAATAAATTATTTCCATATTCGACAAGCTACAGCGAACACGCGCGTTTTGGGAAATGCATGCACAGTCGGACCAAGGTTACAAGGCACACTCTTCAAACTGAACAAAGTCCGCCTGGCATAATCATTTAGAGAACAGATTCAAAACTAAATTAAAAACTAAAGCTAAAATGCCATGAGAATTAACAATATGGGAATGAGAATGTAACAATATTTAGGCCTAATAGTGATGGTATTTGGTTGCGTTTAAACAACATGCACACATAGCATTCGCATAGACATATCGCGAAGCCTATAAACAAAATCCATAATAACTCAACATTACAACTCACTTAACTGAATTCCCGAAAAGTATGCGTTTAACCTCTGTCAATTCATCTTCGGGAATGTTGTTCTCCAGCGTTTTTTCTAAGGACTCTATTTCAGATCCCGACATTTTACAGCCCTTGGAGTTCAATTTCAGATGATTTGGTTTGTGCGGTTCATACGCTGCTTGACCGATCGTTAATGTTTGAAGAAAGACCACAACTTGTGCTTACACAAGAGGTTGTGTAAGCACTTTTTTTTGCCATTCATAGGCCATTCATAGTGCTTTACAAAGGAAGTAAGTAATTAACTAGTAGTAACTTTAGTGGAAAATAAGCATCATGATGTTGAGGCTGGAAAGACAGAGACAACATCGTAACAAAATACACTTTTATCTGATTCAGAATTGTTATTGCTGGTTCCAAGATGTGTATCATAGTTGTCAAAACAGTACCCTTTGAGATCGGTAAGGAAGGATAAGACATTTAAGAATATATACAGATAAAAGCTAGTGGTTTGCTGCAGTTATGTTCTTTCGTTGGATCCGGCTGCAACTAGATATGTATGTCACTACAATTTAAGTTCCATTTTCCTTTTCTGGTGAGTTTTTCTTTTTGTTTTGTTGTTAGGGAGTGAGCTGCTCTGCCCAGCTGTTATGAATTTGGTCTGACTGCACTGATTGGAGCTGAAGAGTGAACACCTTTAGTCGTTGTGGAGTGTGTTGTTGGCGGCTGGTTTAAGCAGCCTCACCTGGCCAGAGTCAGACTGATCAGACTCTAGGGCTGGGTGAGGCTGCACACCTGTGGGGCATTGGCCAATCAAGGCCCACAGGTTAAACCAGCCACCAGCACACACACTCAGGAGGAGCGCTAGCATGTCAGCACATACTACCTGCTGTGCTTGTTTAAACCATTGACAAACTACAATAAACCGGTTTGATCATCATCTGCCTGTGTCCTGTTGTTGGAGAAGCCCTGAAAATCCCCTCATGTAGCAGCCAGAAATTGCTACAGTCGTCTGTTAAGGAAATGTGAGTTTTTGTTTTGGGCCTATTTAATTCTTTATATCCCTTTGATAGACTTTGTTCAGCTTCTGGAACCCGTTTCAAAAGTTCACACTGAGCAACACCTTATTTACTTTAGTGTTTTGTATGTACAGACATGCAGAAGAGCATTTATAAACCATCCAAGGAACCTGGATGAACTGAACCATGAACCCACGTGAATGAACTGCTTTCAGAAGTGAACGATAACATAAAAAGAATGTAAAAGATCATGATAACCCTGGAAATCTGGGGTTTATTTATTGGCTGAGACAACAGCAGTTACACCGCTAGTCCTTGCAGTTGTGGCAATATCAATTTGTGAAACTGAACTGACAAGTCCATATTGTTTTGGGGTCAGTGGCACCCATGTTATCAGACAGAGAGCCTAGGCTCCATTATGGCAAACCTTCTGAATGTATTCACCATTCTGTGTCTCTCTCTCTCTCTCACACACACACACACACACACACACACACACACACACACACACACACACACACATGCGTGGGAGTGCAGTTTCTAGCAGATTGTTTTCTCGGCTAAAAATGAGGCATAATGTAGATAGCGTAGTT
>OOFB01008510.1:25128-43338 GCA_900323305.1 Trachyrincus murrayi | reverse complement strand
TACACTACACACACACACACACACACACACACACACACACACACACGATTCAAGGCAAACACAAGGGAAATGATACTCAAGACAAGTCAGACTGTAACTCTTTAACCAAGGTAGACTGTTAGATAATATATGTTTCTGGGCCACTTGAGAAAAGTGTTAAATACACAGAAAGAAAAAAAAACATCACGGTCACTTGGGCCAATATCAAAGCAGAAATCTGGGTCAATGTCCCAGTCTAAGAACTGGGTTCTGCTGTGGGTAGAATACCCTTTGACCTCTTGAGTATAGCTCCTCTATGGTGACTTTGAATAGAGCATAATCCAATGGAGCACAATCAGAAATACCAAAAATATTAATACAAAATATATGCGGTCGTTATGATGAATCTCAAGGAGACTAACCTGGTAAAAAACAATGGCACGATAAAAAACAAATGAATAATTTGGCACACACAGAGCCAGAATATGATACCCAGCAGTGCAAAATGTGTCATGGTTGTAAAGTCATTGTAGCAGCTCACATTGAGTGTCTATTAGTGCGATGGTTTAAGACGCTGTATATAAGTCCACACAGCAGGGTGTCCACACAGCAGTCGCAAGCTAAGAAGCCAGTAAGGACAAAATTTGTCTTTAAGTTCCATTCTCCACAAGCTGAGAGGCTCATCAAATGCATATTATCACTCAAGCAATTCATAAATATATCTTGATGCATGTGTCAAAATAGTCAACAACAGCATGTGTTCTTCTACGTTTTGCCAAATCTGAGATACATTTGTCTCAAATAAAACACCCCACTCCCCCTTGCTATTTCTATATACATGGAACATTATCAATTATCTTTAGTTAAACCAAAGCTTTGTGTGTGTGTGTGTGTGTGTGTGTGTGTGTGTGTGTGTGTAGCTGCTAATGAGTAATACAGCCATCAACACGTGTTCGCTAATTGCGTGAGATTCCCGTCTACGAGGACCTGGTGGCCATGGAGACGGAGACCTGATGTGCATATTCGATATTCATGCACGTTTGACCGGCGTCCAGAGAGAGCGGCCAGCCACAGTGGCAACAGGGGGGGAAGCATAAATCAAGCTGTCACATCATTATTATAGAAAGCCCCCCCCCCTACACACACACACACACACATACCCACAATAATACATGTCCTCTGCTTCTTCTGCCTAGGTTCACCCTCAAATTGGTGAGCCCCCTCCATGAATGATCGATAGGTCCCTGGCTGTAATATATATATATATATATATATATATATATCCATGAGAGTGACCAGCATGAGGAAGTGCTCTTGTGTCTCTGCAATCAGAAGGTTGCTGGATGAGGAGGCATGTAAAGGCATGTAATGGCAGGTAATAGGAGATCACCATTCAGATGGAGAGGAGGTAAGGAGAACACAAAAATCTTTGAGTCTCTCTGATCTCTGGATATATATATATTTTTTTAAACCACCACTTAAAAGTGGAAAACCCTCCAAGAAATGATTTCACCTACATTTGCCATCCACTTTTATTCAAATGTCTTTGTGTGTCTGTGTGAGCGACCGACTGATTTAAAACCATATTCTCTCTGGGGATATGCTTCCACATGCATAAGTGCAGTGGAGGACTACAGTTTGAGATCATTAGAGGAGTTGCCGTGGCATTCAGGAGTAAACCAGAAGTTTAAAGCAGTACAGCTTATGGACGACTCCTTGTCATATAAGAGGAGAACCCCTTTCTAATATGCCTCCAGTCAGGTTTACCTCCTGCTTTATACCCAAAAACCTCAGAACACGAATCATTGGTTCACATAAAACGTAATTGAACACGTGGACACAACACTAAGCAGGACTGTATATTAGCAAAGAAATCATGCAAAGAAATTAAAAGTTTAATTTCAAGGTAAGCAGGCATTTCAAATCAACTTTGATAAACACACAACACGCTTCACCATCAATCGTTTTTTTATATTAAAAACAATACGTGTGGAGGTCCTTGGAGATTACTGTGAGGCAATCAGTGTCATCAACTACAACCTCATCTCTCATGACATCATTCCACTGAGTGTTTTGCTGATTGGCGCCATTCATAAAACTCTATACTGTAAACATTAATAATTCACATGTAATGAGGCCCACAGGTAAAGGCTTTCTCTCCAGTGATAAGGAATCAACCCCCTTGGGCCCGTCAGAAAAACTGCCTCCGCCTCCACCGTGTGGATCTCAAAATAGCCTGTAAACATCAGGTGCTTTTAATGATTGATGAGGCTGATTTCACACACACACATGCACGCAAGCACATAGGTGTGACACGTGAGACACGTTGGCCATGCTTACACTGTGGATTTGAAGTTGAGTAATGGGTGTAATACATTATGTGCATAAGATTCTTGTCAACCATAAATCATAAAACAATGGTGGGCCTATAGATGTCTTATGCAGGTATAGCGCGAGAGACTGCATATATAAATGTATACATGCAGTGACTGGGACTGTAATGTAAAACAACTGTGGTATTCACATTGGTCAATGCCTTCATTACTGCAGGCTAACTCTCTCTACGAGAGAGCGTGCCGAGAAGACGATCAAACTTGACTATCTAGAGGAAGTAAAAGTCGTAGCAAGCTTGAGGAAAGAGTGTCATAGATCTCTTATGTGGTTTTCATATCATTTCAATATAAATACATTTTGGATATGCTGACCACACATGTCATTTCAATAGGGGGCATTTCTGAGTTGTGTTTTACGTGTAAAAAAAACAAAAAACTCCATGCAGGGAAATTCAATCTCATGTGTTCTAATTTGCTAACTGCATTACATCTGTTCTTCTTATAATGGAATTGAACCCAGGGAAAGCAGGATATTACTTCACTGCCCAGTATGATCTCTTTAACAGACAGAAACCCCTTGTGAGGATTCCCCCAACTATTAAGAAACGTAAAGAATCAACCAGGAACATTCTGGAAGGCTGCTAGGCCTTCCTTCAGGGGTTCTCCAAACAGCCAACATGACACGCTTCGTCCGGTGACTTCATGCTCTTATGGGAACACTACCTGTGTCATTGTAAATCATTGCCATTACCAGAGACCCCCCATCCCCCATGTCGGCTTTTGTTCCTATTTCCTGTTTCAAAACAACCATATTTGGCCGGAACATTTCTGCTTGTATTAAGCAAGAGAGAATGCATTTCAATGTGAGAATTTGAATGTTGAATGTTTCAATGAGACTAAATGGGCATGTCTTCTGCATCATCTTCTCTAAGAAAGTGAATAGACCTATTTTAATGTATGGACATCAATTATATACTGTGGGCTTTCGAATTGTTATTACCATTCTAGTGGCAATATCTCAAAATTATAATTATTGTAATGTTGGACATTGTTCAAGTATACACTCTCGCCAATTATCAGTGGTTTAGGTAGAAGCTATTTCACCCAAAATTTAAACATCTCTTTAAGCACAGTCTTGATGGTAAAAAAGGGGTGAATTTAGAGGTTGTGAATCTTGGGAATTGTTTTTGCTGACTGCCTGTGTAAGTCACTTCCAAGCAAGCACAGTAATGAGAAACAGATGAGCAGCATATTCCAAGCAAGCGCAGTTCCTGTCCGACCTGGAGCTGGCTGCACCGCTGCAATGCACGCTTTTATTCTGACAATTGTGTGTGCGTGCGTGTGAGGGTGTGTGTGTGTATTAACAGTGTTATATATTTCTGTGCAGTTGTATTGCTGTACCCTATGTATGCATAGGTGTGTGTGTGTGTGTGTGTGTGTGTGTGTGTGTGTGTGTGATCAATGCTTTGGTGTTTTCATACTACCTCACGTTAGGCTCAATGAAGGAAATTCACTGTAGGAACTTCCAGAAATATAAGGACATGGGTGAAATAGATTGTCAAATCAATATTTTCCGACATGCACATCTTCCCAAAAACTATATAGATCTTCTCCATAGGTGAAGGAATTTAGGTTAATTAATCCATGGGGTATTCAGTGTATTTTGTCCTCTATCGATTGATAGAGGACAAGCTGAGCAGTACAGTGCCCCATAAGTTGCCACCTACTCAGAATAACAATCTGAAAAGATTTTCAGATAAAAGATACAAGATATTACATGGGGCACAGGACGAAAGCATTTTCGCAGCACTCGGAGACCAGCTGATGAGAGAGGGGGTCCATGGCTGATTTGTGTCCCAACAGATAACATGCTACTTTATTGATCCCAGACGGGAAATTCAGGAAGACTTAAATACTAAAATAAGCAGACCCTCAGTTGCCAAGAGGACGGACTGGTGGAGTATATGCATGCAGACGAGAAGACACTCACTTTACATTGACACCATGCCAATACATTCAGTCGATGTACATTGATTTGATTATTGTACTATTCCTCCCTGCTGACTTCCACTCAGAGGAGACAAGGGGTCGTTAAAAACACATTTCTGAAACATGGACACCACAGAAAATAGAATTAAACTCTGTGAAATGACTTACCCAAATGTATATCAGTTGTGTAGGATAACTGAAGGTGGACATAAATACATCAGAGGAGCACACACTGACATAAATAACAAAATACAAGAAGCATAGAAGAATAGAACAAAGTTCCTGTGTGTGTGTGTGTGTGTGTGTGCTTGCGTGTGGGCGGGCGGGCGTGCGGGTGTGTGCGTGCATAAATGATAACATCAAAACCATACAACTCCAGCCTCCACTCCACTCCACCCTCCTAATAAGTACATAAATAACGAAAGGCCGTGGTGCATATGCAGGTCGGATTCTTCTCTGCTGGGTCGGATTCATAACAGCCTTTTGGAAATGTGTTTGATCCAAGACTTGTTAGGAAGAGATGCCAGAGTGAGACAGTGTGTGTGTGTGTGTGTGTGTGTGTGTGTGTGCTGACGTTCATCCAAAGACACACAAACAAGGCCCCGCCAAGCCCACGAGTGCATGGCTGTTGTAGAGGGCTGGCCACCCCAGAGAGATGTCCCACGGTCCCACAGCCACCTTCTTGGCGGCCTTTAAATAAACGTGCGATCCTGTCCGTCACACATGGATGACGAAGCGCAACAAAACTCAACAACAAAACAAAAAAAATCAACAAACGGCAACACTTTTTTTAATGTGGGTGTGTGTACAGTTGGAGCTCCCTCTCTTCCCTAACTTGCAAGAGTTAGGGAAGAGAGGGAGCTTCTAAATCAAGTAGCTTCTAAATCAATAAATACATATCTTTTATCATGCGGTGATGCCGGGGATAGTGTTGCTTTCAAGGTTTGGTAACGATGTTACCGTGATGGTAACGATCAAGGGCTGCTGAGGTAGTGCCTCTGATTACGTGTACACAGACGAAATTCACGATTTGTCTTTCCTTCAAGCACTCACCCACGTCAAGCCAGAACATATTTATTTTCTTGACAGCACCATCATTTGTAATTATTGCATTTATTTAACACCTAACATCTAACATCACCTCAGTGTGTGTAACACTTAGGGTTAGGGTTAGGTTATGGTTGTACCACAAAAAAAGCAAATTCCTACGGTCTCCAAAGAAATATTGTTGTCATTTAAGCAAAAAGTGCCCGTCTGAAATGGTTAATAAACAAATCATTGTAAATCAATGTAAATTAAAAATACAAACTATCTAGATACAAACTACCTGGACAATAAGTGTAAATCATTTTGCATAATGACAATATGAACAATAGCAGCCAATATTTCAGTTGAAAAGCATTATTAAAAAATTGCAAAGAGAGCAAGCAACATGCACACACGTGCGCACACACACACACACACACACACACACACACACACACACACACACACACATATACAAACAGAATGAAATCTCATGAGGAGATATTGGAACATAACCTTGGACCGGAGACTTGTCATTTTAACTCACATTTCATATAAACTCTTGGGTTGCTTAACCCCAACTTTAAATGTCTGAAAATATGTATTATTCCATTGTATTTCAAGTGGCCTGTAACTACACCCTGGTCAGGTCATCAGACTCCTCTGGACCGGGATCCTTGATTGCTGATTTCAAAGTCAAAGTCAAAGTCAAAGTGTTTTATTGATCACTTGCACAGTACAACACAGGGTCATTTCTAGGCAGTGAAATTCTTATGACATGGCAAGACCACAATACGTGGTCTTGCACAATACGGTGCAGTTGCCGTACCAGGTGGTGATGCAGCCAGAGAGGATGCTCTCAATGGTGCACCTGTAAAAGTTAGTCAGCCAAACTTCTTGAGTCTCCTCAGGAAGAATAGGCGTTTTTGGGCAGTTTTCACCTCCGAGTCCGCTTGCTTGGACCAGGTGAGGTCGTCTTGGATGAACACACAGAGGAACTTGAAGCAGGAGACTCTCTCCACTTCAGCTTCATCGATGTGTATGGGGGCGTGACCCCCCCCCTGCCGCTTCCTGAAGTCCACGATCATCTCCTTGGTCTTGCAGACGTTGAGAGAGGGGTTGTTGTCCTGGCACCATGTTGCCAAGTCACTGACCTCCTCTCTGTAGGCGGTCTCATCATTGTTGGAGATGAGACCCAGGACCCCAGGAAGATGACGTTGGACGTGTGGCCACACAGTCATGTGTGAACAGGGCGTACAGGAGGGGACTGAGTACGCAGCCCTGAGGGGCTCCGGTGCTCAGGGTCTGTGCAAAGGATGTGAGGTTGCCCATTCTCACCACCTGGGGTCTGCCCGTCAGGAAGTCCAGGATCCAGTTGCAAAGGGAGGTGTTAAGACCCAGGATCCTGAGCTTGGGGATGAGCTTAGCGGGCACAATGGTGTTGAATGCTGAGCTGTAGTCTATAAACAGCATCCTCACATATGTGTTTCCCTTTTTGTAACAGACCTTTTTGTAACAGATTTGAGACAGACCACTCTCCTGCTTTGAGCTGTCACTCCACAAGGTGTGTGTGTGTGTGTGTGTGTGTGTGCATGTGTGTGTTTACCTTTACCTTTACTTTGCCAGCTGCCAATAACATCTGGCCTACGTCCTTTCAATAAGCAGAGGTGATCAACCTTTAATCAAGAGGACAAGGTATTTTGTTTGTGTGTGAGTGTGTGTGTGTGTGTGTGTGTGTGTGCCTGCTCTCTCTGGAATGCAACATCTCCCTTTTATGTGTCAGAGGAAATCAATTAGTGCAAGTAGACCTGGGAAATGTCACCTAAGGAACGATCAACATTTCAGCTATGCCTCTATGTGTGTGTGTGTGTGTGTGTGTGTGTGTGTGTGTGTGTGTGTGTGTGTGTGTGTGGGGGGGGGTGTGTGTGTGGGTGTGTGCGTGCGTGAGCTTCCTTTTCCTGACTGACACACTAGAACCCAGGAAACTGGTGTGGAATAAAAGCGGTTGACTGGGCCCTTCACCACTGGTTTGATGCATGGGGCTCTAATAATGTGGTGCATTTTTATATGCCGGCCAAATGTATTTTGGCCGCCACAGATCAGACTAGCTGCAGGCTAGCAAGCATCTTCCCTGGGGAATCTTGGGGGGAATGTTGAACAGACACGTTTGCAGTAATGTAGTAATGGGGAATCTCCAGTCTTTTCCTGACTTGTGCGGTCTGTGTGCTTATAAGATAAGCTAAGGTACCAGAAGTAGGATTTGAAATTAAGCATGTGGACTCTCCCATGATGTGCTCATTTCCTTAGCAAACATTTATTCACAGAAGTTTATGTCTAAACTTAGAAGGGACTAAAAACACTTTTTTAGGTTAGGCATGAGTGGCAAAGGCATGTTTCTTTATGGTCCCCTCATCTCCCTATCCAGCCTTCCTACCTCAACCCAACTTTTTATGATCAACTTACCTCAGTATTAGCCCACTTCCATTCATCAAACTGAACTATATCTACACAGACTGACAGATTTAGCTATGCCTGCCTGTCGTATGTTTCCCCACTTTTTCTTCCACAATAGCCAATGGCCCTTGACATATTCAAGTTTTGCCACACCATGTATTTAAAATGTCGTCTTTTTGTCAAAATGTTATCAAGATGTGGCTGATTATTGTTGTTTTGGTCCAAATAAAAAATGTGTACGAATTTTAGAGGATACTCTTATATATCTGTCAAAAATGTATACTTAAATATATATAAAGAAAAATACTAATAAAAAAATATGCTATACATGCAATTATCTGTATTCACATACTATTCAGATACATTATTATTTATTTCATGTTAGTTTAATGGGAAATGCACAGGCTTAACCTGCATGCCTTCATACTGGGTGACTTGCATTTCTTTCTTTCTTCACCTCTTAATGTTTTTTTTATCTCCTGCCACATCGAACAAATTCCTTCTTGAATCTGGAATTCATTATTGACCAATGGCCAAACAGCATTATGTTAGTGGAAAAGAATACTGAACTCAAAGGCTTAAAAACATCACTGTCCATTTTTCTGTGTTCCAGCAGTTGCAGGCAATGAGTAATACACACAGATATATCTGACGTCCTTTGGTTGAAGTATAATGAATATCAACGTGTCCTGCCACCACCGCCACCACCGCCATATATATATATATATATATATATAATCAGGTTAGGATGTGTAGGTTGGCTCTAATGCATGGTCTGAATATGTAGTTTAAAGCTTCCCTCGCTGTCCCATTGAGAGGTACTCTAAACAGATTATTTCACTCTCGCACTCTTCACCCTCTATCAAATATAATAATTCTTGCCAGAGTACAAAGATGGACGAGGGTAGATGTTAGGTCTGCTAAAAGCACCATATATCTTTTGTATGGGGGAAGACGTTTACTTAACGATACGGTGTGGACCTTCAGTGTGTGGTGACTTAAGCCTTAAACCACAAAGTGGAATACATTTCACTGAAGAACTTATTTGGTGCATGTCAAAAACGCAAGAGGCAAGGCAGGCTCACAGTGCATTTCACCCCTCAAGAAATTACAACAACAAAATTTTATAAAACAAAAGAATCTGTCTGGTATTAGTCATGAAACTAAATATCTCAGGGGGTTAAACTCAGGAACTAAATTACAATTTCCCTAAAAGCAGCAAGCAGATCACAGCACTGTCACGCAGTCCACTTCTGCCTCCTAGTGGCAGCTAGTCATCTGTTCTCCCTGTTTGTCTTGTCTGTCTTTGTGTTGTATGTGTTGGTGGGCATGTCGGCAGGTTCCTGCTCCTCCCTGATGACATCATCCAATTACCTCACCTGATCTGCTTGACACACCTGTGGCTCATCAACTCATCAGCATGCTGGCTTTCCATCCACTCATCGTCAGATCGCTGTTTACTCTAACCTAGTTAGTTTCCTGTCTTGGCTCCTTTGTGCTATTTTATATACACAAAGTATTTTCTAGATTCTTGAATCGCTAACCATTCTCTGCCTATGTAGATCCAGACTCCATTACCCATCTGTGTTAACCAGGACGTTCGGTTGGGACAACACGAACAGGCCCTAAGGGACATGGCTAGTAGTTTAGCGGACTTGGCTACTACACTTAGGAGCCTCCGCAACCCTCCTACGCCACCGTCACCTCCAGTTTCCCCCAGTCCAGCCCCTAGTATTTCGTCCCCTGTTCGTGAACCATTTGTGCCGGCTTGCAGATCATTTTTAGTTTAGTGATCTTTAGTTTTTGAGCAACAACCCCTCACCTACTCTTCCGATCTATCCCGTATTGCTTACCTGATCGGTTCCCTTAAGGGAGCGGCACTCGCTTGGGCTTCAGCAGTTTGGGAGACTCAATTCGGCAATCTGCTCTTCCTACTCCAACTTCACCCAGAGATGCGGAGGGTCTTCAATCATCCCGTCCGTGGCAAGGAAGCAGCCCAGCGTCTCCTCTCCCTTCACCAAGGTTTCCGCAGCGTAGCTACCTTTGCTATCGAGTTCCAGACTCTCGCGGCGGAGAGCGGCTGGAATACTGAGGCTCTCCAGGGGGTTTTTCGGAACTCCCTGATTGACTCTGTCAAGGACGAGTTGGCTTCGCGAGAGGAACCTCCAGTGTGTTGGCCATTCGGATCGACAATTGTCTTCGTGAGCGCCGCAGAGAGAGACCCACCAGACCGCAGTTCTCCGTTCCGGCACCTTCGTCTGTCGCCTTTCAGCCACCATCTCCTGGTGGTTCCGATTCCTGCCCGTGTTCTCCGAGTACCTCCGAGCTGGAGCCCATGCAGCTGGGAGAAGAGCCCACCTGTCGTCGGAGGAACGGGCTCGCTGCATCATTACCAAGTCTTGTTTGTACTGCGGTAAGAGTGGACATTTTTTAGAGAATTGCCCTGTTCGGCCAGTAAAAGCATCGGCTCGTCGGTAAAGGGAGAGATACTGGCGAGCCCAGCACCTTTTAACTCTCCCGCACGTCCCCAGCTCAATGCCACCCTCTTGTGGCACACCCAGTCTCTACCTCTCTTGGCTCTCAGTGACTCTGGAGCTGACGAGAGTTTCCTGGAGCGAGACGTAGTAGAACAACTGGGTGTGGAAACCGAGCTTCTCGATTCCCCTTTATACGCCAAGGCTCTGAATGGGATGCCGCTGGCACGCATCGAGCGCAGAACTGTGCCATTATCTTTTTGATTTTAGACTGTCCCCAATCCCCGCTGGTTGTCGGACTTCCATGGTTACAGACCCATAACCCCCAAATGGATTGGGTCACGGGTCAGTACTCGTTGTACTCGTTGTCATTCCCATTGCCTTCTCTCTGCCCCTGCTCCGGCTAGTTCCGAACCTCTATCCCCACCAGAGACTATTGATTTATCATCAGTTCCGGAGGTTTATCATGATCTCGCCACTGCTTTTAGTAAAGACCATGCTTTGTCCCTGCCTCCGCACCGCCCTTATGACTGTCCCATTGATCTCCTGCCTGGCACTTCTCAGTGGGCGTCTTTACAACCTCTCCAGACCTGAGCAGGAGGCTATGGAGGGATACATTCGCGATTCCCTGGCTGCTGGAATCATCCGGGCCTCTTTGTCTCCAGTTGGGGCAGAATTTTTCTTTGTTGAAAAGAAAGATGGTTCTCTGCGGCCTTGTATCGATTTTAGGGGTATGAATAACATCACTATAAAAAAAGTATCCTCTACCACTAATCAGCTCCGCCTTCGTCCCACTCCAGGGGGCTACCATTTTTTCAAAATTAGACTTACGCAATGCCTACCACCTCGTCCGTATCCGAGAGGGAGATGAATGGAAAATGGCTTTCAATACGCCTTTGGGTCATTTCGAGTACCTAGTCATGCCTTTTGGATTAACCAACGCCCCCGCTGTTTTCCAAGCATTAGATAATGACGTGCTCAGGGACATGCTCAACAGTTCGTCTATTTAGATGATATTCAGATTTGTTCAGATATTCAGATATGTTCGCCAAGTTCTCCAGAGGCTGTTAGAGAACAGACTTTTTGTTAAGGCGGAGAAATGCGAATTTCATGTTCCCAAAGTTTCATTCCTCGGATACGTAATCGCTCAAGGCCAAGCACAGATGGATCCGGCAAAGGTCTCCACTGTCAGGGATTGGCCAGCTCCGAGCAATCGCAAGCAGTTGCAGCGTTTTTTAGGTTTTGCAAACTTCTATCGGAGATTCATCTGGAATTACAGTTGCATCGCGGCACCCCTCACAGCCCTCACTTCCACTTCCACTGCGTTTAAATGGACTTCTGAAGCAGAGACCACTCTCTCTGAGCTCAAGTTCGTATCCGCACCCGTCCTCATCCAACCTGATACTGCTTTACAGTTCGTGGTGGAGGTAGATGCCTCGGACACAGGGGTGGGAAAGTTATCGCAGCAGTCTCCTTCTGACAACAAGCTTCATCCCTGCACCTTTATCTCGCGTAAACACTCCCCTCCCGAGAGGAATTATGATGTGGGTAACCGGGAGCTTCTCGCTGTCAAGTTGGCCTTGGAAGAGTGGCAGCATTGGTTGGAGGGAGCTAGCCAGCCTTTCATTGTCTGGACGGACCATCTAAACATCACTTACCTACAGTCATCCAAGCGGTTGAACTCTCGGCACACATTCACATTAACATACCGCCCCGGTTCTCGTGTTTATGGCAGGGGCTACGGACTATAACGGACTACCAGGGCAGACCCCCCGCAACTGTGAGTGCCGACGCATCCCTAGCGGACGACCTGAACTCATTCTATGCACGGTTTGAGGCTAGCAACAACAGCGCTAGCGTAGCCGAGGTGAGTTCTACCGCTGGGGATGAACACACACTCTCTGTGAGGAGGGCTCTGACGAGGGTGAACACCAGGAAAGCTGCTGGTCCAGATGGCATATCTGGACGAGTACTGAAGACCTGTGCTAATCAGCTAGCTAGCTTAATGGGACTACTGTGGAGAGGGTGAGCAGGTATAAATACCTGGGAGTCCACATCACCGAGGATCTCACATGGTCCACACACACAGACACTCTGGTGAGGAAGACAAGGCAGCTTTACCACCTCAGGCAGCTGAGGAAATTTAAAGTCTCCTTTCAGTTCTTCTACTCTGGAGCTGTAGAGAGCATCCTGACAGGAAGCTTCACTGCCTGGGTTGGCAACAGCTCCGCTCAGGATAAGAAGGCCCTGCAGAGAGTAGTGCGTTCGGCTGAACGCACTATTGGAACTACACTCCCCACCCTGCTACATCCAGACCCTGGTACCGGGCCACCTAACCGGCAGTTTGTCCCAGATACCGTTCGTTCTAAAGTCCTCCAGTGGGCGCATTCCTCTCATCTCACTTGTCACCCTGGGATCACCCATACACTCGCTTTCCTCCGTCAGCAGTTCTGGTGGTCCACGATGGAGGCTGATACGCGATCGTTCATCGCAGCCTGTACTGTCTGTGCTCGGAGTAAGGCCTCGTCAAAACCCCGCTCCGGCCTCCTCCATCCCCTGCCTGTCCCCAGTCACCCTTGGTCTCACATCGCGTTAGATTTTCTCACTGGCCTTCCTCCATCAAATGGTAAGACTACCATCCTTTACCGTGATAGATCACTTTTCGAAGGCTGCCCATTTTATCACTTTGCCCAAACTTCCCTCTTCTAGGGAGACTGCTGACCTATTAGTGGAAAATGTTTTCTGCCTTCATGGCATCCCTACTGACATTGTCTCTGACAGAGGTCCCCAGTTCATCTCACAGGTATGGAAGGCGTTTTGCGGTGGGGGCCACGGTTAGTTTGTCCTCCAGTTATCATCCTCAAATGAATGGTCAATCTGAGCGGGCCAACCAGGAGTTGGAGGCTGCACTCCGGTGTTTAACATCTAGCAATCCATCTACCTGGAGCTCCCAGCTGTCCTGGGTAGAATATGCTCACAATTCACTTATTAATTCCTCGTCTGGTTTATCCCCCTTTCTCTGTTCTCTGGGTTACCAACCTCCCTTATTTCCGGCTCAGGAGGGGGAGATTGCGGTACCATCTGTCCAGGCTCATATGCGCTGCTGCCGGCGTACCTGGAGGCATGCCTGTACCGCTCTACTCCGCGCTTCCACTCGTTCCCAGACCCAGGCTAATCGCCGCTGTGCACCAGCCCCCATCTACTCTCCGGGACAGAAAGTATCGCTTTCAGCTAAAGACTTACCTTTAAAGGTAGCTTCTAAGAAGCTGGCTTCCCATTTCATCGGTCCATTCGAGATAGAGGCTATTATCAACCCCTTTGCGGTCCGTTTGAAACTCCCTTCCTCCCTTCGTGTTCACCCCACCTTTCATGTTTCGCAACTCAAGCCCGTCTCCTCCAGCCCCATGTCCCCCCCTGCACCCGCTCCCCCGCCTCCTCGGATGATCGATGATCACCCTGCATATACCGTCCGTAAGCTACTAGACGTGCGCCGCCATGGACGTGGGCACCTACCCCTGTCTACCTACGCCTGTCTACCGGTCCCGCCCGGCTAATCTGTCGGTCTACCTACCTCTCCTGCCCTGGCCTACCCACCTGCCTGTCTACCGGTCCCGCCCGGTCTACCTGGTTGTATCTGCCTGCCTGCCTGTTTGCATGAGCCCTCAGAATACCTGCCCTGCCATTCTCTGTTCACCTATAACAACATTAACCTTGTTCATTTATCTACATCTCCTGTGTTCTGCTTTGGGATTCCTAGACCGTATTCATAACAAGCACTCACTCATAGTATTGACACATCACTTCAAAAATAAGCATAGTGTAGCGTTCCCAGCATGTCCTGGGGCGGAGTTGGACATTTATTTAATCAGTTAATGTGTGTGTCCACTAAACATTTTCCATGTAGGTGGTGGTAGTCTAGTGGGTAAGGAACAGTGCTTCCAGACGGAGCACCGGAGAGTCATGAGTTCGATCCCCAGGTCTGCCACCATTGTACCGCTGAGCAAGGTACTTAACCCTGAGTTGCTCCAGGGGACTGTCCCTGAAATAGTTAAGTACTTGTAAGTCACTTTGGATAAAAGTGTCCGGTAAATGAACTGTTTGTATTTGTTGTTGAAGTGTCATTTGTTCTGTGTGTGTTGAGCTGTAGAGTTGTCGTATGACTGTGTCCCGATGCATTTACTGGTCAATGAATCTCTTGTGTTTTGAGAATTCTCTCTGCCTGCGTTGTTGCCTCTAAACCAAATCCTGGTTCACCACAATACTTCACTACAGTGAGGTAAAGGACACTGCACTGCTGATCTGCAAGGGAGACTCTGGTTTAATTAGTGTAGGAGTGCTACTTGGTGGAAACCAAGGCTGGTGTCGCATACAAAAAGGATACCCTCACTTCCATTCTTTTTTTATGGGGAGGCTGTCTGGCTGTTTGTTAAAAGCTTCTTTTTTTTAAGTACGGTTGAATTGTTAGAAAAACAAAATCTGTCCTTCCTCTGAATAATAGACATCCAGAGCAACAATAACAAAGAAAGCCATAGTGTGTGCACCATGCACACTACGTCCAATTTTGATCACCAAGGTCTACTGGGATATGGCAAGAGGCATGGGGCCACATCCTGGTACATCGTGTGTACACCTGTACTTAAATTCAGATTATATTCATGTCCGTTGGGAAAACAAGGAATTTCTACTTTATTACTATTGCTGCTTGATGGTCTTAAAGGTCCATTTGTTGTATTGGTGGTCAGTCAAGGTTCCCTGGAAGCCTGCGACATAGCACCATATGTCTGGGTGAGTTCATGCAGAGAGAATGTGAACACTGGGGCTGGGGCCGGGGCCCACAGCTGCCACTGGTGAATCCACTGCCTCTCTCTCTCTGGTGTCCATCAACCACTCCAAGTCACTATGTGATGGTGTGTTTTCTCTTCTCTAAACTACATTCCACAACAACAGACTGGTTTGAGTGATTTTTGAAAGGAAGCCTGTAATATTATAGTACGGACTGACAAAATGGCTATTTGCAGTTGAGCGTAAAAGAAAATGTTAATGTTTTTGAAAGAGCTACAACTGCAATTGCTGTACATAAACCTGTACCTTTCTTCTAAATCAACATTGGACTTGCAGAAAAGAAGACCTTGAATATGAAATATTTTGATTCAACCTCCACATTTTCTTTTGTCTTACAGCCTGACAAAGAGTCATTAAAAAGTGAATGCCAAATGAACGCCTGGGGCAGGTATCACTAGAGAGGTCACGACCCCACCATGGGATTCAACACTGAATACAATCCCTCTGATTGGCCACGTTCACAGCTCAAGTCTCTCGTTGTTTCGCTGCTGTCTTCATATTTTTACCCATTGGCACAGCCCAATAAGTTGATATTTCCCAGGTATTGGGCAACCCCATTTACATGTAAATCCCAGATATAAATATTCATGTGCGGTGGGTGCCGAAAGTGGATGCACTTTGCGGTGGTGCTCCAGTGAGATTAATAAACGCTGGGCCATCCCCATGAGCGTAGAGCCAGAGAAGTGGCCTTTAGCGCCCTGAAGCCAGATTAAATATTCATTAGGAGAGCTTGTCATTAAACGCTCCTCTCGTAATACACTGTGAACTTCATTGGCTTCCACAGGAGGCCAGAGTACATTAGAAAGGAAGCCCGGTCCTCCCTAAGCGAACCATGTGGAAGAGGAGCTTCCGGAGCCGGAGCTGGACCTGGCATCCTTCGCAGACAGTGCACTGTATTGTCACTGTACAGTTGATTCCAAACTCATCTCCCATGGTTAAAAAAAAGAAAGAAAAGGACAAGCCTCTTCATTGTTTTGGTGACATGTGTTGAAATGACAGGGTACTCGATGGAATGAGTAATTCAGTGCCTGTCTGTCAGGGACGGTGTAATGGGCTGTTTGTCATTGTAACAGCTTCTGTGATTAACACAACCGCTGCTTGAGTCATTGAAGTGCCTTTTCCAGGGCACTTCGACGTCACGACAAAGGGACATGGGCGGCAAGGTGTGTGTGGATGTGTGGAGCTCTGTCTGGGCAGTGGCTGATGATGGCCTGACCCTGAGAGAGGGTTAAGCTTCTCGGACACTTATAATACGTTAGGTTTTCTAAACTACACAACATTTGGATTGCGGACCATTTGCAACAGCGCGACCCATGGAAGAAGGCCTTACCAGAAGCCAGGTATTCAATGGCAATATAAGAGGAAATACTGCAACAATATTTTTCTGTAGCCTAGGCCTATTCATATTTGTGAATCCATGTTTTGCAATTTGAATAATGAATACTGGACATAGTAAGCTTTTAAAAGACATTTTTAGTAACAATTGCAAGTGACAAATAATTGAAAAACAAAAATCCAGAGACGCCCCAAAGATTTGTTGTTGAGGCTTTCAGGGGGTCTCAAGTGTCAATCAAGGGGTCTCGGTCTCCTGTATTTGGCACCCTGATACCGGTCCATTAGCCTCTCTGAATGGCAGGGATTGTGGGTAACGGTAAAGCCGTGGCCAACCCTTCTTGATCCAGAATGTTCTAATGGATAAATCTCTATCATAACAGTCATCTACATAATTATAGCAGCAGCGCCTGCTCATGTTTCATATTGTGTATGCCAATCCTTGATATGCCAACCATTTGACTGTAATTAGGTGATAAACTGCTCCAAAATAAACGTCTATTCGATTTGTCTCGTTGTTCTTCTCTCCCTATTCTCACTTAAAGTCGCATTCAGCCTGCACACAGGTTAACAGTAAAGAGAAAAAACACATAAGACAGGAAGTCTTTTTAGAAAGGTAACAATACTGTGTGTTCTTAATGTTAGGATCGTATATAGAAATCCCAAACAGAAAGTATTAAAATAATGATTTCAATGCAGGTTATCAATGTCTCAACACATATACACCATTATTATGCCACAGCGAAAATGTCAAATTGGTAAATGAAGGGTGACATTTCAAACATGCTGATATGAATTTTGAATGACATTAAATTGATTAATAGCAATCTACTACTGCTCTAAAATCGATAAAATGACCAATGGGTTTTTTATCGCATTATTCACATTATTGGAATCCTTTGGCCTTGTGTTTAAATCAGAGATTGACTTCAATTGGTCAGAAAGGAAACGAGGGAGTGATCAGGAAATCTTCATGCTGCTGAAAAACCAAACAAGGTGTCAGTATATATCTGATGGAACGCAAGGCCTGGCCCCTGCTGACCTCCTCTGACCCCTGCGGACCCCTGGCACTGGTGTGGTCGCAATACAGAACCCTGGTAGATTATTCTCTAAACTCAGGTCTACTCCATACATACATACATACATAGATACATACATAGATACATACATACATACATACATACATACATACATACATACTATAGATACATACGTACATACATACATACGTACATACATACATACATACTGTACATACATACATGTAAAACTGTGATCTTGGACTGTTGGACATAGTATTTTAGAGGTTTTTGTTTGTACATGGCTTGTTCATTGGTTGAGAGTGAAAAAAAAGTTGAAAAAAAAAAAAGTTCATTATTTCTTTACATTTAAACCTTCATCTGTGAAAGTTTACATTTACAAAGTATGTGTATAACTTATGTATCAGAAATATTGCTCACTTTCCCACATGGCAAGCTATTTAGCTATATGTGCTACTTCCTGTTAAGTAGCCCATTCATCTGATTAGTATACCTGACAGGGATAGTCTCGACTGTGGGGGGTAGAAACACCCTTTCCTTTAAAAACAGTTGTCAGTCTTTATTCATTAGAATCTACATTCATGCTTGTCTTGCATGCATGCATTTTCCTGATTACTGGAATGTTTAATTTAAGTTGAGTTGGCGAGTTTAGCTTATCTGTACATAATGTCAAAAATCCCTTCCACGATAATTTCTTCTGAGTTATGATAGCATATTTTACTGGAATGGCAGAACCCGCCA